>CM077296.1:4767500-5040000 GCA_039654925.1 Anguilla pacifica
TTTACTTTTTCACTCAATTTCAGTTAATTTTACAGTACATTGAAAAATTTTGCATTGATCTCACTAGTGTGTAATGGCTATTTTGTAGTGTATGTGTATTTGATGGCTTTTGTGTGATGTCTGAAGGCAAAGTTTGGTTTAGATGTAAGATTACATGGTTTTGAGTGGAGAGTTTGGTTTTGACATGGAAGTTTGAAGTTTGTGAAGACGAGTGTGCAGTTATGCATTTGTGTTTAGAGTTTTGGGAAATGGAGCATAATTTCAAGAAATGTGTCTTGGCAATCAAAAAAAAACTATTCCTTTTTCCCTTACATTCCAGATTACTGGTGTGTCAAAGGACAGCCATCTGAGCAGCTGTATATGCTTGGCTGTGTTTGATTTGTTTGTAACTTTTTTGCAGATTGGCAAGACAGTTCTTCACATAAAGAGTAATTCAGCCAAGCGGTGTAGTTCTCAATCCAAAACGGTTTTATTCCCATAACCTTGGAAGGGCCCACAGGAAGAGCACGGAAATATTGACTCAGTGTTAGGCACAAAAGCATCGTGTTTACAACCCCACACTGCGAAGACAGCAATATTACTTTAAGAAAAAAGTGACAAGTAACCAAGAGGTGCAATATCCAAAAAAGCCAACTTGCAAAAACAAGGAAAAACTACTGATGGCACTGTGAAGTTTAAAACAGGTACAGTACACTGCCAGTGGCTCACTGGTTTGAACCAATCATTGTGCATTACTGTGGAGAGCCAGGCCTTTCGATGAGTTCAAATGTGATTGACAGCTCACAAGGTTAAAGAAACCTGGCTGTCCTATCACTAGTAAATTGGCCTATACTCATGCAGACGAAATAAAGCCCTTACCCCAAGGCTATAGCTCACAATTAAATCCATTTAGAATTATGGTTGGGCCAATGTCCAGTAACACTGTGGGCCATACCACAGTATATAACAATGCAGGTGTTGTCTAAACAGCTCCAATAACATTTTTAGAGTGCATGTACTCATGACCTTTGCTTTAAACATCATGTGCCACTCATTAGGAACATGACATTGGGATACGCAGAGCACAGGGATCAATCCTCCCTAGACTGCTATCAGCTCTCCATCACCATCACACCAGCATCTCTGTCTGCATGATTTCACTATATCATCATCAACATCACTACCAGCAACACCATCATCATCATCATTTACATCATTACATCATTAATGATGTACACCATCATTACACACTACATATATTTATTAAAACAAGATAAAAATAAAAATTTATCTCACATCAACATCATCATCTCCACAATCATCATCATCATCACCATCAACAGCATCTTCGTCATCATCATCATTAATATTAATCATCATCGTCGCCGCTGGAATCATCATCATCATCATCATCAGTCACCATTGTTCTCTGAACCGTAGTAATGATGAAATCAGCATCACCATTAAGCACACTTAGCTTATGCAGATGAACTGACATTTCATCTCACAATGGTCTAAAGGATCCTTACTAAACAGGCATAAGCTTTGTGGTCCCTTTCTGGTTTCTGACGTAAAACATCACCAGCATTATTGTGACAGAGGTATGGAGATACCTCTTTTTCCAACTGAGAAACAGCAGTGTGTGTTACCTTCATGGCTGCCAAACCCATAACAACAAGCGGAACTGCTAGTGCACTACCACTTCCTCTCATGCATGCATGCACACACACACACACACACACACACACACACCTCACTGACTCTCTGACTGACTGACACACATTTAGGCTGTTACAGATCCCAGGCACACTTCTTTGATTCCAGCAGCTCTTTAAGCATCTGACCAACTGACCACTCCAGCAGCTCTACAGCTCTTTAAGCATCTGACCAACTGACCACTCCAGCAGCTCTACAGCTCTTTAAGCATCTGACCACTCCAGCAGCTCTACAGCTCTTTAAGCATCTGACCATCTGACCACTCCAGCAGCTCTACAGCTCTTTAAGCATCTGACCATCTGACCACTCCAGCAGCTCTACAGCTCTTTAAGCATCTGACCATCTGACCACTCCAGCAGCTCTACAGCTCTTTAAGCATCTGACCATCTGACCACTCCAGCAGCTCTACAGCTCTTTAAGCATCTGACCACTCCAGCAGCTCTACAGCTCTTTAAGCATCTGACCACTCCAGCAGCTCTACAGCTCTTTAAGCATCTGACCGCTCCAGCAGCTCTACAGCTCTTTAAGCATTTGACCATCTGACCACTCCAGCAGCTCTACAGCTCTTTAAGCATCTGACCATCTGACCACTCCAGCAGCTCTACAGCTCTTTAAGCATCTGACCATCTGACCACTCCAGCAGCTCTACAGCTCTTTAAGCATCTGACCATCTGACCACTCCAGCAGCTCTACAGCTCTTTAAGCATCTGACCATCTGACCACTCCAGCAGCTCTACAGCTCTTTAAGCATCTGACCATCTGACCACTCCAGCAGCTCTACAGCTCTTTAAGCATCTGACCATCTGACCACTCCAGCAGCTCTACAGCTCTTTAAGCATCTGACCATCTGACCACTCCAGCAGCTCTACAGCTCTTTAAGCATCTGACCATCTGACCACTCCAGCAGCTCTACAGCTCTTTAAGCATCTGACCACCTGACCACTCCAGCAGCTCTACAGTGCTTTAAGCATCCATGTCAGTGGCCTGAGTCACTGCTGCAGCCAAAGCATCCATTGCATTCACTCATCTGCACTCAGGTGACCAGCCTACACAAACTACAGACCAGACGGTACTGCAGGAGCACTAGCACCCATCAGAGGAGAATCAGGCCAGAATCAAGCACCAAGCACTTGACATATATGAGACATACTCCGTAGATGATGGTCAAATCTGAAAATACTCCTGCAGACCCCTAGAAATTTTCACCTCAAAATGTTACTAACCAAAAACGTACAATCATATGCAGAGCAGTAGCAAATATAGATGCTTTGTTAAACATCACTCTCTAACCTAGGCCATGCTTACTGTGTGAACTGGACTTAATGTGTTCATGGCTATGAATAACTGTTACATAATGAGTATCGTAGTTATCAGACCTGTGTTTTGTAGTTGTTCCAATCAGTATGCAATTGTACGTCATTTTGGATAAAAGCATCTGCCAAATAAATGTAATGTAATGTTTACAGTTTTTCTCGATTGCTAACACACTAAAACTGGTTCTTTTAGCAAAAACTCCCAAATTATTACTTCAGTTCTCAGAGGACCAACACATCTCTCAAAACACTTTTCACTTGTTTTAACACATGCTGCAAATTGTTAAACTTTTTCTGCAAATCTCTACCAACAAATGCTCTCATGAATCACTGGTTACACACTGTGCTCATGCAACAAACACTAGTAGTCAAAACAGTTAACTCAAGTCATCACAACCTAAACTCAGGTAACACACCTTTCTCTAGGTGCAAACACTTGGCAGCAAAATTGTTTACACACAGGTCACAATCTCTGGATCAATAAATAGGGCCACAGTTTGCGTCTGTGTGCTTTTGAACAATGGATCCTCAAAATGGACAAGCTGTCCAAAGATCAGGAAGACAAAGGAGATGAAGAGGCAGGAGACAATTTGTCCCAGACGAAATATGTGCCACCTTGATTGACCATATGCTGGTGCATGGTATGATGATGAGGGAAGCTGGACAGAGAGTTCAGCCAAACTTGAATCGTGCATCCATTGTCCATACTTTCAGAGAAGAAAACAGGTACTATAATTTACTGTAATGTTACATATTGTATCTGCTGTACTGCTGTGAGAGGATATGCTGTCTGTGTAATGTTGAAGTGTATTTACAGACTATGTTCTTTAGATTTTATTGCTGTTTTTGTTTATAGTGCTGCATATACTGAGTTCCTTTTATGAATGCTACTCTCCTTTGAAAATACTACATTTTTTTGTTCCTTCAACTGTGTTGTGGTTACTGTACAGTACTTTTCACTCAGCATCACTTTTCAGTACTACAGATAAAATATTTGGAAATTTGCACACTCCCTCATTTGTTAGTAGTGTAACATTGCAAAGATCAAAATCTGAAAACCATAAAATACGTAGAATAACCAGGAGAAAATAACTCCTTACACACTGCTATTAAAGGTTTTTGCAGTAGTGCTTTGAATTTATCTCACTGGTGTGTTATGGGTAATCACGGCTGATGGCACCACAGTGACTGCCTCTCACTCTGCCAAGAGCTTGGGGGTGGTCCTGGATGACCAACTGGACCTCAAGGAGCACATCAAGGCAACATCACGGTCCTGCAGATTCCTTCTGTACAACATCAGAAGGATTCGACCATACCTGACGACGCACTCCACCCAGCTGCTCGTCCAGGCTACGGTGACCTCTCGCCTTGATTACTGCAACTCTCTCCTTGCAAGCCTGCCAGCTTGTGCCATACAGCCACTTCAGATGATTCAGAATGCCGCTGCCCGACTCATCTACAACCTTCCCAAATTCTCCCACGTCACTCCTCTGCTGCGATCACTCCACTGGCTACCTGTCGCCGCCAGGATCCGGTTCAAAACCCTGACCCTTGCCTACACTGCTGCCAACAGGACAGCCCCCATCTACTTGCAGGACATGATTCGCTTCTACGTGCCTGCTCGACCACTCCGCTCTGCGGAAGCAGGGCGCCTAGTAACCCCTCCCACCCGCCCAAAGGGATCACAGAGCTTCTCCACCCTAGCTCCCCAGTGGTGGAACGAACTTCCCGTCCCTCTCCGAACCTCCCCCTCACTACCCATCTTCCGCCGTGGCCTGAAGACTCATCTCTTCAGACTATACCTAGATTAACCACCACCATGCTGTATATTTCACTCTTTAATTAAAAAAAAAAAAAAAAAACCCCCCCCCCCCCCCTTTTCATGTCACTTGTATTTGTCTTTGTCCTAATACTGTAGCTTATACTTCTGCCTAGTTGGCTTTGCAGAGGTTAGGTTAGAATAGTGCTCACTGTGTGAACTGTGTTCTTAGCTAGAAATAGCTGTACAAAATAAGTATTATACCTTTCTGAACCTGTGTTCAGCAGTTGCCTACAACCATGATATGCACTTTTTGTACGTCGCTTTGGATAAAAGCGTCTGCGAAATAAATGTAATGTAATGTAATCTACATTGTCTGTGTTTTCGATGGCTTGTGTGTGCCATTTGAAGGCAAAGTTTAATTTTGATGCAAGAGTATATGTTTTTGAGAAGATAATTTGAGTTTGGCATGGATGTTTGAGGTTTGTGCTGATTGATGTGTAGTTTTGGGATTGTGTTAATAGTTCTGAGAAAAAGGGGAATTGTTTCATTAAATGTGTCTTAGCAATCAAAAAAACTGTAAATTATCAGTGGTAATTGTCCTAGCATGTAAATGTTTTAGTTATTTTAGATCAAGCTTTTGTCACAGGTCTGCTCTGTTGCCATCTGTTTCTGAATGCTTCCTGTCTTCTTTTGCCTCATTTCTCTTTTCTTCTTGCTCACTCGCTCAGTATTCCTTCTTCTCGCCGTAGCGGGATTTGACCCCAACGCCCCCTGTCACTCCACACATGATCACGGTATTCGGTTTTCCCAGAGGGCTTGTATAACGCAAGCAAAGCAGACATGTTTGATTTCAAAAGTCAGGATGCCGTAATCGAATGATATTCCGCCTCATTTAATTCAATGTTCAGCAAAGCGGCCCTGGAATATGGGCTCCTGAGGTTAAGGTGGCAGCCATTTTAGCTTGAGGAAGAATGGACTAGATTGAAATGAACAAGCCTGAATCCTAGAGCGGGAGTTAAACTACCATAGCAAGCAGGCACAATTTCACTTACTTCACTGTCTCTTTAACAGAAAAATATACATTAAAGTTTGTTTAAAAGAGCGAAAACAGCACATTAAGCGCTAAGCAGGACGGTACTGCAGTGCTGTGATCTCTTCTCCCTGGGTGGCAACGGCAGTTTAACATCGAGATGGTCTTCGTGGGATTACTCCACAGGTGAAAACACCAATCATGCTCAGCGATAAGTGTCTGAGCCAAGCGGCAGCCAATAAAACAAGGCCCCAGAAGCGTGCAGCTCCTCTGAAATCCACAGGCTTGTTAGTGCACTGGGCCGCGTGCCCGACTCACGGCTCTCTGGTGTGTTTTTGCCAGACTCCGCACCGTCTGTGTTCGACCGAACAGTCTGAGGAAGCATCTACTCCGCTCCTACTTCTGTGGTAACTGCTAACGGCCCGAATTCAAGACACCTTTTAAAGGATTTGCAGCATTGATGCTCATTTTGAATTTATATTCATTTAGGCATTACATTCATTAAGACAAAAGGCCCTGCTTTTTCCTGGTTTGGGTCATGAAGGGGCTGGAGCCTATCCCAGCATGCATTGGGCAAGAGGCAAGAATCCACCCAGGGAAGATCTGTAATCCATCATGGGCACAAACACCATTTACTGAGGTACTCACACATACAGGCAGTTCAGACTCTTAGATAACTTAAGCTGCATGAGTTTGCACCGTGGGAAAACCCCACACAGACACAGGGAGAATACTCAAACCCCACAGAGACACAGGGAGAATACTCAAACCCCACAGAGACACAGGGAGAATACTCAAACCCCACACAGACACAGGGAGAATACTCAAACCTCACACAGACACAGGAAGAACACTCAAACCCCACACAGACACAGGGAGAATACTCAAAACCCACAGAGACACAGGGAGAATACTCAAACCCCACAGACACAGGGAGAATACTCAAACCCCACACAGGCACAGGGAGAATACTCAAACCCCACACTGACACAGGGAGAATACTCAAACCCCACACTGACACAGGGAGAATACTCAAACCCCACACAGACACAGGGAGAATACTCAAACCCCACACTGACACAGGGAGAATACTCACACCCTACACAGACACAGGGAGAATACTCAAACCCCACACAGACACAGGGAGAATACTCAAACCCCACACAGACACAGGGAGAATACTCAAACCCCACACAGAGAGACTCTGGCCAGGACTCAAAATGAGGACCTTCTTGCTGAAAGGCAACTGCTATCTACAGCACCACCATGCCACCCTGGAGACAAACAATTGTTGTATTGAATTTCACAATAACAGCGATATGAAATATTGTATATCCCGGGATAATTGTAGCTTATGTCACAAAATGAAATTACCATGCGACTCAAAATAAAACTGTCTCCTAAAACTATGCTAACTTTGTTTTGTAGCTAACTTTATTAGGCTGTGCATATTAAAAACTGATGGACTAGGTATTAGTTGTCATGCATAATGTGTACAAAATGGACTACACATTATTCATAACAACTAAGTCTCAGGGACTCCTGGCGGTCTTCGGCCCACCCCCACCCTGCCCCCCATCCCCGAAGACGAAGCCAACTGGGGCGTGATGACATAGAACAGACTCTGACTGCCCATGTCAGGGCTACGAAGGGCTGCCCACTCTGGCTGCTAACTGAGCCGGCAATGTCACACACAGACATGTCCACACGTTTAGCACACTGCGCAAGAACACTACAGAGGGCAATGTCACACACAGACATGTCCACACGTTTAGCACACTGCACAAGAACACTACAGAGGGCAATGTCACACACAGACATGTCCACACGTTTAGCACACTGCACAAGAACACTACAGAGGGCAATGTCACACACAGACATGTCCACACGTTTAGCACACTGCGCAAGAACACTACAGAGGGCAATGTCACACACAGACATGTCCACACGTTTAGCACACTGCACAAGAACACTACAGAGGGCAATGTCACACACAGACATGTCCACACGTTTAGCACACTGCACAAGAACACTACAGAGGGCAATGTCACACACAGACATGTCCACACGTTTAGCACACTGCACAAGAACACTACAGAGGGCAATGTCACACACAGACATGTCCACACGTTTAGCACACTGCGCAAGAACACTACAGAGGGCAATGTCACACACAGACATGTCCACACGTTTAGCACTCTGCGCAAGAACACTACAGAGGGCAATGTCACACACAGACATGTCCACACGTTTAGCACACTGCGCAAGAACACTACAGAGGGCAATGTCACACACAGACATGTCCACACGTTTAGCACACTGCGCAAGAACACTACAGAGGGCAATGTCACACACAGACATGTCCACACGTTTAGCACACTGCGCAAGAACACTACAGAGGGCAATGTCACACACAGACATGTCCACACGTTTAGCACACTGCGCAAGAACACTACAGAGGGCAATGTCACACACAAACATGTCCACACGTTTAGCACACTGCACAAGAACACTACAGAGGGCAATGTCACACACAGACATGTCCACACGTTTAGCACACTGCACAAGAACACTACAGAGGGCAATGTCACACACAGACATGTCCACACGTTTAGCACACTGCGCAAGAACACTACAGAGGGCAATGTCACACACAGACATGTCCACACGTTTAGCACACTGCGCAAGAACACTACAGAGGGCAATGTCACACACAGACATGTCCACACGTTTAGCACACTGCACAAGAACACTACGGAGGGCAATGTCACACACAGACATGTCCACACGTTTAGCACACTGCACAAGAACACTACAGAGGGCAATGTCACACAGACATGTCCACACGTTTAGCACACTGCGCAAGAACACTACAGAGGGCAATGTCACACACAGACATGTCCACACGTTTAGCACACTGCACAAGAACACTACGGAGGGCAATGTCACACACAGACATGTCCACACGTTTAGCACACTGCGCAAGAACATTACAGAGGGCAATGTCACACACAGACATGTCCACACGTTTAGCACACTGCACAAGAACACTACGGAGGGCAATGTCACACACAGACATGTCCACACGTTTAGCACACTGCACAAGAACACTACAGAGGGCAATGTCACACACAGACATGTCCACACGTTTAGCACACTGCGCAAGAACACTACAGAGGGCAATGTCACACACAGACATGTCCACACGTTTAGCACACTGCGCAAGAACACTACAGAGGGCAATGTCACGCACAGACATGTCCACACGTTTAGCACACTGCACAAGCACACTACAGAGGGTTACATCTCCAGCTCCTGGTGTTTTTCTGTTTCCTGATTCCTGTTTCCTGTTTCCTGTTTCTATCGCAAGACTGAAGTCTTTATAAATCAAAACAGTATCAATGATGATTTTATGTCCTTTTTTGAATTTGAAATTAATTTCATGAAGAGCTGCCAAAATTTAACCTTGAAAACATTCAAAACAGGATCATAGGCCAAGCTTATGAACGGGATTGGTGTAAAATCACACATTTCAGTATGGCAACATATCTTGGCAGGATTAACAGCATTAGCAAACACCAGAGAGCAACACTAATTATGATACACAACTGTCACAGTTCTTAAATTATGGAATTAAATTTGTATACAGCACTGACAGGGTGAACACATGGCATTATCTGCCATTTGAAAAAATTGTATCCAGAAGTATATCTTTGGTTTATACAGCTATATTTCTGATACTCATTCTTTACATAGGTTAATCGTTTAGAGCCACCCAGATCCAGAACCACTTGCATAGCATAGATATACTCAAATCACACAGCTTAATATATTGCAAAGCCATTTGGGTTAAGTACCTTACCTGGGACATGAACCTGCAGCCCCATTTTGTACTAAGCCACTTTTCATGTTGGAAACGTAATAATAGATTAGGAATTTGCTGTATTTTCTGAACTGGAATGAAAGAAAAGCTTACCCAAGCAGACCTGCAGTCCCAGCGTTTCGCTGCACCGTACATCACATCCTGTCCAGTGAAGGAACTTGTTCATGAAGGCAGGTCATGTGACCCAAGCCCATAACTCTCATTTGGACGGTGATCTAACTCGACCTGCTGGCACGCTGACCGGTCCTAGCGTGGGATGGTAAGGGCGGGGGAGGGGGGGTGGGGTGGGGGGGGGCACCAGAACAGAGGCCATTTGGGGGAGGAAGGCAAACTGTTGTTCGATGAATAAAAGTGCGATTTACTGCCTGCTTTACACCACGCGCACGTGCACTTGCAGGAGCAAAAGCGCCATCGCTCAGCGCACATGCTAATCTGCGTCAGGGCGGCGGGGCCCGGGTGTGAGACGGCCTCAGAGTACCGACAGAGCGGGAGATTTATGGCCTCCGTGGTGACTGAGCACCAGGGCCGAGCTTCTCTTAGTCAACATGCTGAGCGAGGCCAGCTTGATATACAATCCGCTGGGTATAAGCACTGGTGGGTGATGTACACCTCTGTCACCCTAACAGTAAGGTTATAAACACCAGAGTGGCTCACAGACTTTGCATTCTGTAAAGAAGAATTTCCATAGTGCAATCTGTAAGTATGTGGACAGTGACACAATTTTTGTGGTTTTGGCTCTGTATTCCTGCACACTGGATTAGAAATCAAACAATGAATATACGGCTATTGTCAGCTTTAATTTGAGGGCATTTATATACATATCGGGTGATCCGTGTAGGAATTACAGACCTTTTCATACACAGTCCTCCCATTTTAGAGGACCAAAAGTAACTGGCCAATAGACAGCTCAACTGTTTCTTGGCCAGCTGCATATCATCACATCTTTAGTTCATGCACAAGAAAGCTAACCAAAGGTCTGTTACTGTTAGCCTATCAATCAACATGAGGACCGAAGTGTCAATGGCAGTAAAGTAGGCCACTGCAAGCCTACTTGTGTGTGTCAAAATCAGCTGTTTGGTACATTGTTACAGTAATAAGCAAGAATGCACTGATGAGCTCAGCGACAGCAAACCACCTGGTAGACCAGTGAAAACCACTGGGGAATATTGGGTTTGGATGCCTAACCCATATAACTCTTACCCAACACCACATGTGAAAAGAGTCCTTGAGACAGCCAGGAGGTGAAGGAATGTAAATATTCTCTCAGAATATAACGCTGCCAACCTGCTCCGTTGTTATTCTGAAAACGTACCATTTTATGCTGCTGTCAGATTAGAAACGGCGACGATTTCTCACTCTCCGCAGACATTGTTGTTATCTTCTAGAGCCAAATCATAAATTGGAATCCATGTTCTTGGATTTTTGCGGTGTAATATGTGTCTGTGATAAATCTGCAAAGACCGGACTGCATTCAAAGAACCACCATTTCGGAGCAGACGAAAGCAAGCTTCGGGGTTAACAAGATCTGTTGTTTGTTGGAGCAGTTATTTAACAAAATACATCCCAACAATATTTAGCAAAAAGTAACTTTTAAGAACACAGAAAGAAGAAGACGAACAAAACTTAGCACCAAGTTCTAACAGGAAGCTCAGCCTCCACACCTGCTTATTAAGCTCCGGATGGTTGAGCTGGATGTAACTGACGCTATCGCTCTGACGGCTTGGTGCTGACAGCAGCGCTCGCTCCTAACCGCTCGCTGTGCCAACCGTCCGAGCGCATTCTGCAACCTCGCCACGGCCCTCCCAGTCATTTCCAACCATCATCTGGGAGGTAATGGCACTTAATCACCCCAGCGGAAAAACTCAATATTTATCGGATTTTCATCCTTAACTGTCGGAAAAGGACAATTGGTTTGGTCTCATGTACTTCTCCTCTGGTAAGGACCTCCTCTCTAAGGATAAAGTGGCAGTGATACCTAACCATTAGCCCGGTCTGGCACTAATTTGCTGATTTATATAAATCAGATGAATGCACTTATGTTCTCCTACATTTTGACTTCCTCTGGATAACAGCATCTGCTCAATGACTGTAATGTAATGTATGTAAAGCACATCATTAAAAAAAGAGCAGTCACTCTTCTTATTTTTGATTGTGGCTTTTTCCTCCCTTTATTGTAAATCTTGTTCATTTAGAATGGTTCCAATTTCACATGAACTTAAAATGACCAATTATCTAGGAGATCACAGACAGTACAGGCATTCTGGTTCTCCCACCCCACACTACATGGGGCTGGGTGTTATGTTACCCATAATACCATGGAGCTGTCCTTAGAGCATATGCATCCTTTCAACAGAAATGAAAAGTAAGCACTGTGGTAGGCTGTTTCAAACATGGAGCTAGGATTAACATTCTCTAAACAGAGTGAAATAAAAAATGTAAACAGTGCGCCTGAAATATGCTCGCATTAACCTAAACATCATTCATATCCCAAATGAAATAATAATAATACTAATAATAATAATAATCATAATGAAATTGTTATAGGCGTGACATCTTAAACTTTTGGACTTTGTTTTACCCATTTCCCATATTTTCATAGATTAATACGCTGGTTATCTCAACCAGGACTGGCTGCAGTGGAACACCTGTACTCAGGTCCTTTTCTGATCTTCCAGCAGAGATTGAACATCTACCATCGTAAGATTAAACTCCACCAGGGTGGTAGTAAATTAAATTCAAATTAAATTCATGAGGCAATTCCAATTCCAATCTTAGGATATTTGGCATTGAACACTCATCCATCCATTATCTATACCCGCTTATCCTGAGCAGGGTCGCGGGGGGTGCTGGAGCCTATCCCAGCATGTATTGGGCAAGAGGCAGGAATACACCCTGGACAGGCCGCCAAACTATCGCAAAGCACACACACCATTCACTCACACACTCATACCTATGGGCAATTTAAGTCTCCAATTAGCCTACCTGCATGTCTTTGGACTGTGGGAGGAGACTGGAGTACCTGAAGGAAACCCATGCGGACACGAGGAGAACATGCAAACTCCGCACAGAATGGCCCCAAGCCAAGAGATTC
The DNA here is from genome assembly GCA_039654925.1 of Anguilla pacifica. NCBI lineage: Eukaryota > Metazoa > Chordata > Actinopteri > Anguilliformes > Anguillidae > Anguilla > Anguilla pacifica. The sequence goes on from CM077296.1 coordinate 4,780,275, forward strand.
AAACCCACGACCTTCTTGCTGTGAGGCAACAGTGCTACCAATGTATTCAAAAATGTCAATAATGTTCTATTAGGATTTTTGATAAACTGAATTTAAATTCATTTGTTGAACTGAGAATTCAGTGAAGAGAATTCCACTGACGGAAGCTGTGCAGGATGAATATCCAGTTGGAAGGTTGCTATACATTTAAAATTGAGATTAATTGAAATAAAAAAGGAAAAGAGAGAATTATTCTGGAAAATGAATTGAGCTGAATGAATTTAACCTCTTAAGGCACAAGCCAAATTTTGCCAATCCTTTCCCATTTAGGGGGTACCCTATTTAAAGCTTTATAACTCCAGATGTAAACACCACAGAGACTTGAAAAATGGCTTAAATGAAGCAAGACATTTGTACAATTTACAATACTAACGCAGATTAGTTTATATTCATAATTTTGAAAGAAATAAACTGCCACAAATGCAATTGTTTTGACAAAAAATCAAAAATAAATTTGCACTTTTTAAGTTTGCAGTGAAATACTGAGAGATATGAGATATACAGGAGGTTAAACTACACCTGTGCTGGATCAAAAACTTCTTGACCACAAGTTCATAAAATCTAAGGGTGGATATGTAGAACTACTATAGATGTATGAAGCAAAAACTAAGCAGTGTACCCAGCGTCTCCAAATCTATCCAAAATGTCTAAATTATGCATTGTTGTAAATCACAACATATTCACATATTTCAATACAAATCAATTGTTTTGACTCAAGAAAATCACTGTTGCATAATTTTCAAATGGGAATTACAAGCTTTCAGTCAGTACAGTGGTCTAAAATAGCTAGGTGTCCAGAAACATATCCAAAATCTCTCCAAAATTGAATAAAATGCTTTTTGTCCATTATAAAGCATATAAATGAGCCCCTTATGAAGGTTTAAGATGAAACATTGCTATCAGATTTAAAAAAATAATGCAAAAATATTGTCACACAATGCAGTACAGTACCTAAATGTGTAATAATTAACTCGTGTGTATTTCTATACTCTGTACTCTCGTATGTTTTCTTGTATGAGGGTAGGACAACATGAAAACAATTTTCGACCGCCCACCACGTTTTGGCAATGGTCCAACTCTGACGTCATCACTGTGGCATGCTTCACAAAAATTATTACACTACCATCTAACGCTATCATTTACAGTGTGAAATATTCACATTATATAACACCACTAACCTATTTAAAGATACTTAATTTCAAAAATAACGTATATAACCGAAATATTTTGAGCAGTAATACGAGCATAGCAATGATGAAATCTCCTCTATGTTCAGTAGATAGAGACAGAGACAGTATCAATGACGCTGTCCTATTCGCTTCTGTTTTGCTCCAGAAAACGATGTTAGCTAGGTCTATCAGCAAACATATGGCTTAGCTATGTCCAGAAGTCCTCAATAATAATAGTATTTTCCAAGAAATTACGAAATATCGTTGACCACCTTTCGTTAGCTGCAACGTATTTTTATGCTAACATAGAGTGAATGCGCAAGTGAATGCGATGCTAAGAATATTTTCTGTTACGCTGACCTATAAAACGCTATTCCAAAAGCAGAATTAGACATGTTATACATCGTTAGAAAGCTCATACTCTCACCTACTGAATAAATGAATTGTCAATCAAGCCAGACTGTACTAAAAAGGGCGATGACGCCGTAAACAACAGGTGTGGTATTACGCACAGCTATTTTGGAAGATACCCAGGCGTCACAGATGCGCCTATATTTCCCAAACTGATTGTCCAAGACAATATATGACCACGCAGTCTCAAAAGGGACATCTCTACACGTAAAACCAACAGTAAGGATTTATATTTATTTAATATTTAGTCCCAGATATTGACTGTAGAATGACATGGTATCATTTTTAAAAACTTTTTCTCGTTTATGTCGTTGTTCAGTGAGCAGCGTTTTCACTGCTGTATAGGCATATCTTAGGGCTGTTGTCGGGTTTATCTTGTTGCTATGACGGAATATGATTTTTTAGTGGTGAAAGAATATTTTTATGAATGCCAAGATAGACAATATTGTCCATTATGTCAAGGGTGGGGGGTGTTTTTTAGATGAGACTGCAGGGAGGGGGTGCGTGTTAAATGAACGACCAGAGCGACAATGGTGGGGCTGCGAAACTCCGTCTTCGGCATAGTTGTCGTGTATCGTCTACTAATGAAACTAAAACAACGCGTTTCTGTTTTTAACTCACACTTTGGTTGCAGTAGCACCGAATGTTTGAGTTTAGTAATGTAGGCACGCCGGCGTGCCGACCACTAGGGGGTGTGCACTAAGAGGTTAAAGTGATAAGGAGTTGAATTGGAATTGAATTACAAGATCTGACCCCAACCTTCAACCTTAAAAATCCTACATCCTGTTAACTTCAATTACATTTGACAGTTTTCAGTAGAAGCAGACTCATAATAAGGCTACTTTAGTTCCTGTAACTGAGAATGAAAACAGACCTGCTCACGAGTAACAGTGACCTAAATTTCCACCAAGATCTTCATTCAAATTAGTGCCCTCACCTAAAGTGTTATATTTGACACTTTCACAGCTGATTGTAGGGTAATGACTGTAATGTATGCCATGATTCCTGAATGAAGGAAATTCTGGTCTGTGATTAAAAATATGCAATATCAATCACTGTTGGTAAAATATGTATTTAAAATAATTTAAATACTCTTTAGATGCAAAAACTCCCTATACTGCCAATCCCTGAGAACTTTCAGTGAGCATGTTATTAACAAAACATACATCACATGAAAGAATGTTCTGAATATTGGCAAAATAGTTGTTTCTTTTAATGGGAATCCAAAAAATAACAGCAGCAGTAATACTGGGCGGTCAGCAGTAAAGGCCTTTGGCAGACGGAAGATCCATGGGAGTGAATCTGATGCCACTACAGTGATGGAGAGAACCCGCTAAAGTAGCCAGTGTGGAACACTGGGAGTGTCCCAATCCTCCACAACCCTATGGCTACCGGCTGCTCAGTTCATTCGGACACAGAAATCGCTTTCAAACAGATACACCCATTCCCCACTCACACTAAACCATGCCCAGCTCGCTCAGGACAACAGACAGTCATCTTGGACAAACCGTTAGCCCCATTCACACTAATGCCCAGCTCACACTGGACAACAGACAGCCATCTTGGACAAACCGTTAGCCCCACTCACACTAATGCCCAGCTCACACTGGACAACAGACAGCCATCCTGGACAAACCGTTAGCCCCACTCACACTAATGCCCAGCTCACACTGGACAACAGACAGCCATCCTGGACAAACCGTTAGCCCCACTCACACTAATGCCCAGCTCACACTGGACAACAGACAGCCATCTTGGACAAACCGTTAGCCCCACTCACACTAAATGATGCCCAGCTCACCCAGGACAACAGACAGCCATCTTGGACAGACCATTAGCTGCGCCGCTGCAGTGACAATGAGGTATTGATGAATCCTTTCAGCCTGCCACCCACATCTTTCAACCAGCCGCCTAACCATCTCCCAATTTCCCTCGCTCAATTCTCCCCTCTCTCTCCCCCTCAGCTGATGTGTGATGGGCATTCAGGTACAAAATGGCCGCCGTGTGTCAGCCAGGGGGAGGCTGATGTGAGTTCCCCCTTCACTGTAAAGCGTCATGGCGTTCGTGAAAAACGAACACCTAGTATCAACTCAAGACTTTTTGTTAGCTTTCTTGTGCATGTACTAATGAAGCCAAGACACACAGCTGGCCAAGCTGAGCAGCCAACTGTCCAATTACTTTTGCTGCCCTAAAATGAGAGGACTATGTATAAAAGGGCTGTAATTCTTATAGGATCACATGATATGGTTGTAAATGCCCTCAAGTTAAAGCTGACAGTCTGCACTTTAACCTCACATTCATTGTTTTAGTTCAAATCCAATGTGCTGGAGCACAGAGCCAAAACTAAAAAAAAACGTTATGTCACTTTCCCACCAATATTGCATTTAACTGTATATGCAATTCATTGTTGTTATTAAGAACCGTGAACATTATGGCAACGCTTTTTAAGGCTGGGAGATCCAACCTGGCAGAATACTGGCTGTAAAATATTCCTGTTGCTTTAGCATGCCAGTAGAGAAACAGAAGCTGTGTAGTTCATTAAGCTGTTACACTTCACACCACATTAAGCCATCATCTAAAAGCAGCACTCCAACCAGGGCATGCAGTATTCATGAGAAACAGGGCATGACGTTACTCTTCACACTTTGAAATGATCCATCTTTTATTGAATACGTTTATTTATGCTCAGAGGAGAACCTCTCAAAGCCCTGAGATTAACCCTACGTGTGCCGCGTCTCCTGTAAGATGGTTTATGTGACACCAGGTAACTCACCCACACGATGTAGAAGCAGCCAACAGGCCTGCGCGTAGCGGCCTGGCTAACGTCAGCAGTGTTTCACAGGCATAAATCTGCAGGCCATGATGCATGAGGACACAGAAATGCATGCAGGATGCATAAATAAACGGTACGGACAGAAACGAGGCACTGCACAGACACTAAACGCGGTAGATAGGCTGTAAATAAGTATAACTGCACATGCGCAGACAGTGGGGGGTTTTCTCTCGGCATAATCCCCAGGGATGTTCCTCAGATGAACACGCACAGCCACACGCACAGGATTACTGTATATTACTGACAGCTATGTAACTGCATTCTGTAGGGCTGGATTACTGTATATTACTGACAGGTATGTAACTGCATTCTGTAGGGCTGGATTACTGTATATTACTGACAGGTATGTAACTGCATTCTGTAGGGCTGGATTACTGTATATTACTGACAGGTATGTAACTGCATTCTGTAGGGCTGGATTACTGCATATTACTGACAGCTATGTAACTGCATTCTGTAGGGCTGGATTACTGTATATTACTGACAGGTATGTAACTGCATTCTGTAGGGCTGGATTACTGTATATTACTGACAGGTATGTAACTGCATTCTGTAGGGCTGGATTACTGCATATTACTGACAGCTATGTAACTGCATTCTGTAGGGCTGGATTACTGCATATTACTGACAGCTATGTAACTGCATTCTGTAGGGCTGGATTACTGTATATTACTGACAGGCATGTAACTGCATTCTGTAGGGCTGGATTACTGTATATTACTGACAGGCATGTAACTGCATTCTGTAGGGCTGGATGTCAGTAATATACAGTAATCCAGCCCTACAGAATGCAGTTGCATAGCTGTCAGTAATATACAGTAATCCAGCCCTACAGAATGCAGTTACATGCCTGTCAGTAATATACAGTAATCCAGCCCTACAGAATGCAGTTACATGCCTGTCAGTAATATACAGTAATCCAGCCCTACAGAATGCAGTTACATAGCTGTCAGTAATATGCAGTAATCCAGCCCTACAGAATGCAGTTACATAGCTGTCAGTAATATGCAGTAATCCAGCCCTACAGAATGCAGTTACATGCCTGTCAGTAATATGCAGTAATCCAGCCCTACAGAATGCAGTTACATACCTGTCAGTAATATACAGTAATCCAGCCCTATATTACTGACAGGTATGTAACTGCATTCTGTAGGGCTGGATTACTGTATATTACTGACAGGTATGTAACTGCATTCTGTAGGGCTGGATTACTGATTACTGTATATCCAGCCCTACAGAATGCAGTTACATGCCTGTCAGTAATATACAGTAATCCAGCCCTACAGAATGCAGTTACATAGCTGTCAGTAATATGCAGTAGTCCAGCCCTACAGAATGCAGTTACATAGCTGTCAGTAATATGCAGTAATCCAGCCCTACAGAATGCAGTTACATACCTGTCAGTAATATACAGTAATCCAGCCCTATATTACTGACAGGTATGTAACTGCATTCTGTAGGGCTGGATTACTGTATATTACTGACAGGTATGTAACTGCATTCTGTAGGGCTGGATTACTGTATATTACTGACAGCTATGTAACTGCATTCTGTAGGGCTGGATTACTGTATATTACTGACAGGCATGTAACTGCATTCTGTAGGGCTGGATTACTGTATATTACTGACAGGCATGTAACTGCATTCTGTAGGGCTGGATTACTGTATATTACTGACAGGTATGTAACTGCATTCTGTAGGGCTGGATTACTGTATATTACTGACAGGTATGTAACTGCATTCTGTAGGGCTGGATTACTGCATATTACTGACAGCTATGTAACTGCATTCTGTAGGGCTGGATTACTGTATATTACTGACAGGCATGTAACTGCATTCTGTAGGGCTGGATTACTGTATATTACTGACAGGCATGTAACTGCATTCTGTAGGGCTGGATTACTGTATATTACTGACAGCTATGTAACTGCATTCTGTAGGGCTGGATTACTGTATATTACTGACAGGTATGTAACTGCATTCTGTAGGGCTGGATTACTGTATATTACTGACAGGTATGTAACTGCATTCTGTAGGGCTGGATTACTGTATATTACTGACAGCTATGTAACTGCATTCTGTAGGGCTGGATTACTGTATATTACTGACAGGCATGTAACTGCATTCTGTAGGGCTGGATTACTGTATATTACTGACAGCTATGTAACTGCATTCTGTAGGGCTGGATTACTGTATATTACTGACAGGCATGTAACTGCATTCTGTAGGGCTGGATTACTGTATATTACTGACAGCTATGTAACTGCATTCTGTAGGGCTGGATTACTGTATATTACTGACAGGTATGTAACTGCATTCTGTAGGGCTGGATTACTGTATATTACTGACAGCTATGTAACTGCATTCTGTAGGGCTGGATTTCCACAAGAAGTCATTTCTAAATAATAGCTAAGAGACAGATTTTTTGTTTTTATGTACTCTATCAGATTTTCAGGTCAAAAGTTTACATACACTTTGTTAGTATTTGGTGGCATTGCCGTTTAATTGCTTAATTGCTTGAACACTTGGAGTAGCCTTCCATAAGCTTCTCACAATACTTCGCTGGAATTCTTGTCTATTCCTCCTGACAGAACTGGTGTAAGTCAGTCAGGTTTGTGGGCCTCCTTGCTCGGACACGCTTTTTCAGTTCAGTCTACAAATTTTCTATGAAATTCAGATGAGGGCTTTGTGATGGCCACTCCAATACTTTCACTATGTAGTGTTTAAGCCATTTTATTACAACTTTGGAGGTATGCTCAGGATCATTGTCCTACTGGAAGACCCAGTTGCGACCAAGTTTTACCTTTCTAGCTGATGTCTTGAGGTGTTGCTTCAGAATTTTGCACCACTCCCTTATCCAGTAAAACACCCCCACAACATGATGCTGCCACCCCCATGCTTCACAGTTGGGATGGTGTTCTTCGGATTAAAAGCCTCATCCTTTTTCCTCCATACATAGCGCTGATCATTATGGCCAAACAGTTCAATTTTTGTTTCATCTGACCAGAAAACACTCGTCCAAAAGGCTAGGTGCAAACTTCATTCTGGCTTTTTTATGCCAGTCTTGGAGTAGTTGCTTCTTCCTTGCGCGACAGCCTTTCAGGCTATGGCGATGCAGGATTCTCTTAATGGTGGATGTAGATACTTTGGTACCTGATGCCTCCAACTCCTTCACCAGTTCCTTTGTTGTTGTCTTGGGGTTCAGTTTAACCTTTCAAACCAAAGTTAGTTCAGCCCTGGGAGTTAATTTGTGCCTCCTTCCTGAACGATGCAGTGTCTGTGTGGTCCCAAGGTTTTTATATTTGCATACAATTGTTTGTATAGATGCTCGTGGTACCTTCAGTTATTTGGAAATTGCCCCTAAGGAGGAACCAGAATTGTGGAAGTACAAAAATTTTTTTCTGAGGTCTTGGCTGAGTTTCTTGGATTTTCCCATGGTATCAAAGAGGCGAAAAGGCAGTGGCTCTAAAGGTAGGCCCGGCCCTTAAATACAACCACAGGTGCCAATTAACTCCCAGTTAACTCCTAACTATTACAATTGGCCAATCAGAAGCTTCTAAAAAGTCATTACATCAATTTCTGGAATCTTCCAGACTGTTTAAAGAGTTAGTCAACTTGGTGTATGTAAACTTTTGACCCACTAGAATTCTGACATAGTGAATTAAAGCTGAAATAAATCTGTCTCTAATCAATTGTTTTAGAATTATCTCTGATGTGAACAACATAGATACCCAAACTGACTTGCCAAAAGAAATGTATGGTAACATGAAATGTGCAGAGTTGTGGAAAAACTGAGTTTGAATATCTTTAGTCTAGGTGTATGTAAACTTTTGGCTTCAACTGTATGTAACTGGTTTTTACAGTCAGTGAGCAGCTACTTTTATTGCTGTTTGGTCTATTTTATCCATGATCATTCGTAAGCTACATACAGTATGTCTCTGATTTCAGAGAATAGGTGCAGCCAGGGGTAAGGAGAACAGGAGAACACAAAGTGAGAGAGATCCCCACCGCAGGTCTTGAGTTTTCTTCTCAGTTAGTGTTGTTGCTCTGAGGGAAAACAACATCGCACCATACAATTGTATAGGGTTTAAAAGAGCTACATATAAATATCTTATGGTAATTCTGACAATTAGCACATAAAGGCAGGCAGACGAGAATTCTCTGGGCAGATGAAACTGTTAAGTAAAGCTAAAAATACCCATGCTATTAATGGACCAGTGTGTAATGTTCAAAGCAATTTTGACCTCAAAACATGTTTCCTGTTTTCGACAGATCAGCTCATTAGCAAGTCAGTGGCTGATTTTGTAGGCTCAGGGACTTCATGCAGAAACACATTCTACAGGGCCGCTGGTTGGCTTATTCTGGTAAGGTACTGTAACAGTGCGGACACGCCCCACGTTCTGTTACTGAATCCGGGCCGGGCCGGTGTTGACTGTGTCCGGCACAGTGTTTGATCCAGGATTCATTTAGAAGGGGTCAGATTGGCCCCCTAATATTTTTAGGGGGTCATTGCCAAATGTCAGTATCTCACTGGGAAAAAAATCTGAACTTTTTAATGTAAAAACACAATATCTGTATCTTTAACAATACATTAATTCACCTTTTATAGTAAAAACACACAAGAAATATGTCCATTGAATGTATTGTTCACTGTGTTTTTACAATAAAAGATGAATTATTGTATAAATTTCAAGAAATTAACTTCTTAAATTTTGCATTGTCTTTCTATTTACAGCCCCCATTGACTTTGGTAGAACACCCAGCTTAGCCTAGAACAATATACCAGGAATTTACCACTATAACTTCGCTACTATAACTATTATGCTTTGGTAACTAGATAAGTAGTTTAGCGAGCTAGTAAGCCTGCTAGCTGGTTAACATTCCTGATATGGCCTAGTATTAGTTAAACAGGGCCCCATTTCATGAAAGCGATTTACGAGAGTGTTCACTCCCAGACCGCAATATCTCATCAAAATGCATTTCACAAACATCTGTCGCAACTAATAAAATTCTGGTGACCACTGGTCTCTAGCATATTTCTTTTGAATGCACAGTGAATGAGGCATGCTCCAAGAAATCTTCTGTGATCACGCCCACCCTTTAGATAACTACGGAGATCATGAGTTGCACAAATAGATGGCCACGCCACAAAATATTCATATGTTACATTAATTACCAAAATTACATTAATACAATACATGAACTCAGCGTTTTTGATGAATGACTATATAAATACATAACATCAGCTTAAATAGATAATGTTGGCTGGAGATTTGGTAAGTTCAATGCAAACTGTACTGTTAAACTTAGTTTTTTTCTCCCCTGGACAATCTGGGAGGGGTCATATAGGCCCATGTAACGATTGCTAGGGGTCTTTTAGGATTTTTAGGGGGCCAATGGCACAGTGGTGTGGCCTAGATCAAACACACAGACACACACATGCGGGGCACACGGTAGCTTAGTCGGTTGTACCACCTACCCACAAAGTACAACCAGACTCATAATTTGGCTACTTTAGTTCCCAGCAGAGAGAATGAAACCAGGCTCGCTCAGGAGTAACAGTCAGTGATCTGCATCTCCACTAATATCTTCTTTCAAATTAATGCCCTCACCAAAAGTGTTATATTTGACAGCTTTCACAGCCCTGAAGCTGAATTCTTCTTTAAAAAAAAAACAAGTTATTGATGGCCAACTGTACACTTTATTGATAAAAAGTAACACACTCTCTGACATGGCGTCGGTGTTGATGTTAACTCCAACAAATCCCACATTAATCACCCACAGCAGATTATAAAACGCATTAATAAGAGAGAACAGCACAATCGATATATGGAGTGTGCCTTTGTTTTGCGCCGTCCTTTCCCTGACCTTGATTTCACGCGTCAGAAGGCTCCGGCACGGTCACAGCTGATTTAAGGTCACTGCCGCGGTTGCGATGTGAAATTCAATCTGCTCTGTCAGGACGGAGCGGCTGCACAGCGGACTCTCCTAAGGCCCAGGCGCTCCCGGGTCACGTCTACGTTACCGTGTCGCGCTCCTCGACATTTCGAGAATGAATATTGTTTGACTGTGAGGCCAGTTCCCAGGTACCGTTAACCCGCGCGTCTCTCCCCAAGGCCCGCGCCAGATCGATGATCTTTGTTCAAGAAATCAAGCCACCGCGAGGGTATACATTTTTAAAGGCCTCATCAGACTCTCATTTCGACCGCTTGTTTCGACCTTCTGTCTCAAACAGTGACATTCCTCCATCGCTCAGGCTGCCTGCAGGTGTGCCTCTGCAGCCCAATAAAGTCTCAAATAAGCTTTTATCATTCGCCATCAGGAGTACTGAACACATGCAATGATTTGATGTACAGCGCATTTCGCTAAATCTTATTATAATGTGGTTCATTTGAAAACCCTCGGTGAGAGAAAGGAAATCTAATTAGTATTTGGGTTTCAATTAACCCTATTCGAAACCCCGACTGATTTTATTTGAACACTTCTGGCACGATGTCCCAGCAAATGGAAAGCACTTCATCAGCAACATCCTACCTCTCCCCATTGTTTCTGAAACTCACATTCGTGTGTTGATTAGTCATGTCTGAATTACGAGTTGTAGGAGACTGCAAAAATGAAAAACTCTTAAATAATTCCGAAAAAAGTTTAAAGTCAGCAATGGTAGTTATGCCTGCTCGAGAGGGCATCAGTAAGGAAAGAAAGAAGGTTGCAGCTCAGTCTCTTCTTATCTCATGCCTGTCTCCTGGACAGTCACTGTTCGCTTCACATCAGGCTCAAGGTGCTTGATTTTTTGCCATATCAGTTACAGCAGGTCCTGGCCAAGTCTGAATCAGCATTTGTCCTTAACACTGACAAACAAATTTGCCAAACCTGCCAGAGCTTTTCCGTGAAAAACACTTCTGTTTATTCTTATCTGAAAGTTAAGGACTAATGTTGATTGAATCCAGGGCATCGTAATTGTTGCTACTTGACTGAATCCAGCCCTAAGTCACCCAGGGGGTCACTGTCCATATTTCTTGTAGGTTTGCTGCTGCCCTGAGTGGCAGGACCCAAAGGCCGGAGCCGAATGTCTGCTTCCCTACCTGTGAATATGATGGGGCTGGGTGATCTGGAGCCCTGTCTTTTAGCCTCAATGCTAGTGAGCTAGCCATACCTAAAGTCTCTATAACATGGTAAACAACATATAAATAACTTATGGGGTTTGGGTTTTTGTATCATATAGAACAAATCACAATTTTAGATCTTCATGCTAAATCAGGACCGCCCAATCAAGTCCCTTATTTCTGCCCCTACAGATCCAACAGATATTTACTGAAACAAATCAGGGCAAATGCCTTGCTCAAATGTACACTGGCAGCACCTCAGCTCAGAAAATGTCACACTGCTTCCCAGCAGTCCCTATGCTACTGGTAAGTAGCAGTAGGAAAAAATGTTTTCATGTAAATCTCCTGGTTAATGATGCATCATCTTAAATCCTCCACCACTGGGCAGTAAAAGCACTATTTTGGTGTCATGGAAAAAATACAAATTTAAAAATCTCCACAAAAGGGAGCAGTGGCTGGGTGGCTCATCCCCTTATGACACTGCTGCAGTGCATGGATGGGCCCCACTGCCTGCTGTGGACTCAGACACTGCTGCAGTCCATGGATGGGCCCCACGGCCTGGTGTGGACTCAGACACTGCTACAGTGCATGGATGGGCCCCATGGTCTGGTGTGGACTCAGACACTGCCACAGTGCATGGATGGGCCCCACAGCCTGGTGTGGACTCAGACACTGCTGCAGTCCATGAATGGGCCCCACGGCCTGGTGTGGACTCAGACACTGCTGCAGTCCATGGATGGGCCCCACGGCCTGGTGTGGACTCAGACACTGCGGCAGTGCATGGATGGGTCAGACATCGGTCCACCTGTTGAGCTACACACAAAATGTCTCAGAAATGTCCTCTGACTTGTGCAATTGACCAATCAGCGATGTACAGAACTGCTGGCTCCACCCCATACGGCATGGTATAGTACAGTAGAGTGTGGTATGGTACGGTAGAGTGTGGTGTGGTACAGTAGAGTGTGGTATGGTACAGTAGAGTGTAGTATGGTACGGTAGAGTGTGGTATGAAACAGTAGAGTGTGGTATGGTGCAGTAGACTGTGCTATGGTGCAGTAGAGTGTGGTATGGTATGGTAGAGTGTGGTATGAAACAGTAGAGTGTGGTATGGAACATTAGAGTGTGGTATGGTATGGTAGAGTGTGGTATGGTACAGTAGATTGTGGTATGAAACAGTAGAGTGTGGTATGGTACAGTAGAGTGTGGTATGGAACATTAGAGTATGGTATGGTACAGTAGAGTGTGGTATGGTACAGTAGAGTGTGGTATGGAACATTAGAGTGTGGTATGGTATGGCAGAGTGTGGTATGGTACAGTAGAGTGTGGTATGGTATGGTAGAGTGTGGTATGGTACGGTAGATTGTGGTATGGAACATTAGAGTGTGGTATGGTACAGTAGAGTGTGGTATGGTACGGTAGAGTGTGGTATGGTACAGTAGAGTGTGGTATGGAACATTAGAGTGTGGTATGGTATGGTAGAGTGTGGTATGGTACGGTAGAGTGTGGTATGAAACAGTAGAGTGTGGTATGAAACAGTAGAGTGTGGTATGGAACAGTAGAGTGTGGTATGGAACATTAGAGTGTGGTATGGTATGGTAGAGTGTGGTATGGTACAGTAGAGTGTGGTATGGTACAGTAGAGTGTGGTATGGTATGGTAGAGTGTGGTACGGTACGGTAGAGTGTGGTATGGTATGGTAGAGTGTGGTATGGTACGGTAGATTGTGGTATGGAACATTAGAGTGTGGTATGGTACAGTAGAGTGTGGTATGGTACGGTAGAGTGTGGTATGGTACAGTAGAGTGTGGTATGGAACATTAGAGTGTGGTATGAAACAGTAGAGTGTGGTATGGAACATTAGAGTGTGGTATGGTATGGTAGGGTGTGGTATGGTACAGTAGAGTGTGGTATGGTACAGTAGAGTGTGGTATGGTATGGTAGAGTGTGGCACGGTACGGTAGAGTGTGGTATGGTATGGTAGAGTGTGGTATGGTGCAGTAGAGTGTGGTATGGTACAGTAGAGTGTGGTATGGAACATTAGAGTGTGGTATGGTACAGTAGAGTGTGGTATGGTATGGTAGAGTGTGGTATGGTACTGTAGAGTGTGGTATGAAACAGTAGAGTGTGGTATGAAACAGTAGAGTGTGGTATGGAACATTAGAGTGTGGTATGGTATGGTAGAGTGTGGTATGGTACAGTAGAGTGTGGTATGGTACGGTAGAGTGTGGTACGGGACGGTAGAGTGTGGTATGGTATGGTAGAGTGTGGTATGGTACGGTAGATTGTGGTATGGAACATTAGAGTGTGGTATGAAACAGTAGAGTGTGGTATGGAACATTAGAGTGTGGTATGGTATGGTAGAGTGTGGTATGGTACAGTAGAGTGTGGTATGGTATGGTAGAGTGTGGTATGGTATGGTAGAGTGTGGTATAGTACAGTAGAGTGTGGTATGGTACAGTAGAGTGTGGTATGGAACATTAGAGTGTGGTATGGTACAGTAGAGTGTGGTATGGTATGGTAGAGTGTGGTATGGTACGGTAGAGTGTGGTATGAAACAGTAGAGTGTGGTATGAAACAGTAGAGTGTGGTATGGAACATTAGAGTGTGGTATGGTATGGTAGAGTGTGGTATGGTACAGTAGAGTGTGGTATGGTATGGTAGAGTGTGGTACGGTACGGTAGAGTGTGGTATGGTATGGTAGAGTGTGGTATGGTGCAGTAGAGTGTGGTATGGTACAGTAGAGTGTGGTATGGAACATTAGAGTGTGGTATGGTACGGTAGAATGTGGTATGGTATGGTAGAGTGTGGTATGGTGCAGTAGAGTGTGGTATGGTACGGTAGAGTGTGGTATGGTATGGTAGAGTGTGGTATGGTACAGTAGAGTGTGGTATGGTACAGTAGAGTGTGGTATGGAACAGTAGAGTGTGGTATGGTACGGTAGAGTGTGGTATGGAACATTAGAGTGTGGTATGGTACGGTAGAGTGTGGTATGATATGGTAGAGTGTGGTATGGAACAGTAGAGTGTGGTATGGTACAGTAGAGTGTGGTATAGTACGGTAGAGTGTGGTACGGTGCAGTAGACTGTGCTATGGTGCAGTGTGGCAATGGAACAGGGCCATACGTGAGCCTGGCTAACTGACTGTGCCGTGATGAGAAGCAGAGGCTGCCATGGCCTGTGCTATGATGCAGTAGAGTGTGGTATGGTACAGTAGAGTGTGGTATGGTATGGTAGAGTGTGGTATGGTGCAGTAGACTGTGCTATGGTGCAGTAGAGTGTGGTATGGTATGGTAGAGTGTGGTATGGTACAGTAGAGTGTGGTATGAAACAGTAGAGTGTGGTATGGTACAGTAGACTGTGGTATGGAACGGTAGAGTGTGGTATGGTACAGTAGAGTGTGGTATGGTATGGTAGAGTGTGGTATGAAACAGTAGAGTGTGGTATGGCACGGTAGAGTGTGGTATGGTATGGTAGAGTGTGGTATGAAACAGTAGACTGTGGTATGGTATGGTAGAGTGTGGTATGGTACGGTAGAGTGTGGTATGGTGCAGTAGACTGTGCTATGGTGCAGTAGAGTGTGGTATGGTACAGTAGAGTGAATTATCTCAGGATAACAAGTGCTTAATATCAGAGTATGTCTTTTTATTGGATCTATATTTAAAATGAAACTGTTAAATAAATACTAATTCTTTAACTGAATGGGTCTTTCATTGGACAGTATTTCCAGCACACCCATAATCCCGGTAGGGATTCAGTATTAGCGTCTTCACAAATGTGGGGTCAGGAAGCAGGAATGTGGCAGTTGGTTCTAGGGCTCAAGAAGCAGAAATGAGGCAGTTGGTTCTAGGGCTCAGGAAGCAGGAATGTGGCAGTTGGTTCTAAGGCTCAGGAAGCAGAAACGAGGCAGTTGGTTCAAGGGCTCGGGAAGCAGAAATGTGGTAGTTGGTTCTAGTGCTCAGGAAGCAGAAATGAGGCAGTTGGTTCTAGGGCTCAGGAAGCAGGAATGTGGCAGTTGGTTCTGGGGCTCAGGAAGCAGAAAGGAGGCAGTTGGTTCTAGGGCTCAGGAAGCAGGAATGTGGCAGTTGGTTCTAGGGCTCAGGAAGCAGAAAGGAGGCAGTTGGTTCTAGGGCTCCGAAAGCAGAAATGTGGCAGTTGGTTCTAGGGATCGGGGGGCAGAAATGTGGCAGTTGGTCGAGGCAGCCCTCCTGAGCACACTCAGTGGGACTTCATTAGGCCCGACAGCCCGAGGACCGATGAACACTCTTTCTGATCCCCTTCAGACTTACACTGATAGCAGCTTTCAGATTCAAAGCTGCTCACATAAACCGGCTTAAATACAGTGCATTACAGCAGCTTGTTTGATAAATTTAATAAATTTGCTAATAAATTGTATATTAGATCTGAATAAGTAAACATTACAGTCACAAAAGCCTATGTGTGCTGATATCGTACAGACCCACAGATCTTCTTGCGTACTGTGCAGAAAAACACATTGTTAATAATTAATAATCACTTGTGAGCGGTTGTTTGTAGATACCAAGGGAAACAATGGGCAATTAATTTAATTATGTATGACTGCACAGAGAGATCAATCATGGATTCGGTGCAAGCAATAGTGGCTAAAGGCTACAGCATAATATGCTGCAAGGGACAATTTAATCCTTAAAATGGATTTTTATTCATTGTTTTTGAGTGAGTGTTTATTTGTACATATTGATGGTTATTCATTTGAGCTTGTCTCCAATACATTGAGAACCTCCTGGATTAATCACCACAGCAGTGATACAGTACACAGGTATTTTGAGTTATTTCAGAGCCAAATTGTTGTAGTCCAATAAATAATGACAGATAATTCATGTAGGAGACAAACTGCATTATGGAAGTCCTGCACTAAATGCAATTTGATTTACTTCCATTAAGATGACGGCTATTTATTTGGCAGATGACCTTACCAAGAAAAGATTTTGAGCTCTAGAGCATATAAGGGCAAGACGTTTTTTTTCTTGTCGGCTGGCTGAAACGAAAGTGGAACGTCAGCACTTGTTTTTCAGGGAAGCGCGGTGAAGTGGAAAACCACGGCTTGAAGACGTGCCGCGTTTCAGAAAACGTCCCCCGAGTTCTACTGTCACTTCTGGGGACCCGCCACGGCTGGGAGGTACGAGCCAGGCCCAGTCCGCAGGCTCCAGATTTGAGGTTTTATCACACCGGAGCGTAAGCTGGAACTCCAGTAGTCCTCGGCTTATCTCCGCGTGTGTAGCAGATTCTGCAACGCCACGCAACACAGGCGCTGCTGAAATCAAACAGTTTTTCTCTTGTTTGCTTCCTGCCTCTCTCTGCAGTGATGTCCTCTGAAGTATGGCAAAATCACACACACACACACACACACACATTTATGGGGACCATAAGAGATAACAGTACACCACAAGCTTCCAGCTTTCCAAGGTAAACATGAAACCCAAATAACTTACAACTAACATGCATATCCTGGTGTTATCTCATCACTTGTACTATCCAAAATTTGTAAATGTCACGTCCATTACATATGGCTTATATGTTAGTATAATTAATGTACCCAGAATGCTTTCTTCACAGGAGAGATAATTTCTGATTAGCTTATGAGCTGGTGAGCCATTCTTGATTAGTACTCATTTGCAATATGTAATGTTGCATTCTGACAAGGACAAATTATGCAGTTCACACCAGAGAAATACAGAACATTAGATCCTCTTTAATAAGGGATTAGGTCACTGACCTGATGTAGCAGAGATTAGCTTTAAGTCATTTAATGGGTGGGGAGTATGATCATGCAAACAAGATGGGATTTACAGCAGATCCCTTGTTACAGCATTCAAGAACACTTGCTCATGACTGCAGACATTCAGTGGGCTATATAAAAGAGATAGGGAAGTAGCTCACAACTATCAGTGCTTTTTAAGCATTTTAGTCAGTTAAAAAACATCTTAGTTCTAGTTGAAAATGGAATATTATATAATTAGAGACTTTGTGAATATGATTGTCATGCAAGAATGTTACAGTTATAAGGGGAAAAAATTCCCAGCTGCACTGATAAATATCAAAGGAGTATTTGGTTTTGTTAATAAGACAGGGTCCACAGTCTTGTGTTTGACTTTGGAACATTCATATCTGAAACCAACCCAATGTACACACTGTCGGTACACATGTGTACATAAAGCACCCGTCTCAGGTTCCAATTGTAATCTTAGGATTAAGCAAATTGCATCACTCTTTGTCCACATAAAGCTTTCTTTATGTTTTCAGTAGAGGTGGCTTCACTGAATGAGTTTCATCTGCTGTAACCTCTTAATGTGGAGCAGCCAGGAAACAAGACATCTGTCCACCTAAACTCCACAAAGCCACTGTGGAGCAGTGAGGAAACAGCATTCTATCCACCTAAACACCAAACAGCCACTGTGGAGCAGCCAGGAAACAAGACATCTGTCCACCTACACTCCACAAAGCCACTGTGGAGCAGCCAGGAAACATAGCATTCTGTCCACCTAAACTCCACCCAGCCAGATGCCTTTACAGCACCAAAGTGCTCCATTCCATTCACAGGAAAAATCCTAAACTCACAGAAGTTCTTTGAACAAAACATCATTCTGAATCAATGGCAGTTAAGGAATATATGACAGTTAACTGCAAGTTCAAAGCTAGTCGCGGATGATTCTCGCCTTGCCAGGGAAGCATACAAGAATAAATCCTAGCAAGGATCACTTGGCCTAATGGATAAGGCGTCTCACCCTTTCATGGGTTCGAGTCCTTTCATGGTTGCCTAGAAATGCGCCTAGACAGGGCTTCTCTTAGCACTGTTATGCTGATGATACACAACTCTTCATCTCTTTCCTTCCCTCTGCCACTGTACGTGTACTGTAAATGTAATTAACCCCTTATGTAGCACTCTTTTTTAAACACAAGCCTGAAAATAATTTACCCAAAATGAAGTGGTTACTATTTTGGAACCTTTTTGCCTACCAGGCATAATGTAGCCTAAATTCTGATCGGCTGTAAGGTGTACATTAAAACGTGACATCCACACACATGTGGTACTGTAAGTGGGTCCAGTCAAAATGTACGGTCACCATTGGAAATTTTTACGCTGGCTACCATTGAAGCAAAATCCTCTCGTGATCTAAGGAGATGAAATGTATGATGAACACTTGTTTTACAGTGAATATCGTAGTTACATCAACACTGAGCTAGCTACGATCAAGTGAATTGTTACTCTCAACAGAGACTTCTCTAATGACTGTGATGGAGGCATTCGTCACTGCAAGAGCCTCATCCCTCTCCACTCTCATGATCCTCCTATATCTGTCTGCAGCATTCGACACTGTGGAGCACAAACTACTCATTGCCACTTTGGATGAAAAGGACATTTCTGAGACTGCCCTCTCTTGGTTTGCTTCCTATCTTGCAGATAGGTCCGAACAGGTCACATGGACGGAGACTGTCTCTGCACCTCAACCTCTTGTTACAGGAGTCCCACAGGGATCTGAACTGGGCCCTCTGCTGTTCTCCATTTACACCAAATCTTTTGGTTCAGTCATTAAGTCACATGGCTTCTCTTAGCACTGTTATGCTGACGATACACAACTCTTCTTCTCTTTCCTTCCCTCTGCCATACTGCTCAATGAAAGAGAAAAATGCCAGCCTGGCTGACATCTCAACATGGATGGCCAGGCATCACCTGAAGCTCAAGCTCAACAATCCACAAAAACAAAACCTTTACAAACTGTAATTCTAGGTAAAGTCATGAGGATTTAAGCCTACGTCAGTCCATTACAGAGAAACTGAAAACTGAAAATCAAGAAAAGCACTAGAAGGATACATCGGGTTAATTGCAAGTTCAAAGCTAGTCACAGATGATTCTCACCTAGCCAGGGAAGCATACAAGAAGGAAACCTGGTAGGGACTGCGTGGCCTAATGGATAAGGCGTCTGACTTTGGATCAGAAGATTGAGGGTTCGAGTCCCTTCGTGGTTGCTTAGAAACACACTGGTGTGACGTCTATGTGCTCGTCATATCTTTTATCTGGAAAAAGCTGCATCTATATAATGGCCATTGTCACATATGTCTAAAACTAAAAATTTACAAACTGTAAGTGTAATTAAGCCCTTATGTAGCACTCTTTTTTTTGAACACAAGCCTGAAAATAACTTACCCAAAATAAAATGTTACTATTGTGGAACCTTTTGATTACCAGGAATAATGTAAATTCTGATCGGCTGGAAGGTGTACATTAAAATGTGACATCCACACATCTGTGGTAAGTGGTTCCAGCCAAAAGGTATGGTTACCATTGGAAATTCTCATGCTGACTACCATTGAAGTGAAATCGTCTCGTGATTTAAGGAGATGAAATGTATGATGAAAACTTTTTTTACAGTGAATATCATAGTTACATCAACACTGAGCTAGCTACGATCGAGTGAATTGTTAGTACCAAGTTACACGAGTGGCAGCAAAATTAGCCTAACGTTAGCTTCTTACTTGAAAAGAAGGAAAGGAACAAGAATAAGTGCCTGATTGGCATTTCAAAAGAACAACATTTTTTCCATATCAGCTTTTTAAATGACATAAGATAATAAAACACAGCAAAACCCAGTGTATCCTCACCTGTCCTCCGTCATTAACGTCTCCCTGGCCGGTGGCCATGTTCCCTCTGACTTTAAGATGGCTCGTGTTACCCCAGTCCTTCAGAAACCGACCCTGGACCCTTCTGATGTCAAGAACTATCAAACTGTATCACTTCTATCTTTTCTGTCCAAAACCCTTGAACGAGCAATGCTTAAACACCTATCCTTTTATCTTCATCAGAACAATCTGCTTCACCCTCACCAGTCTGGCTTTTCAACCGGACACTCAACAGAGACTGCTCTAATGACTGTGATGGAGGCATTCGTCACTGCAAGAGCCTCATCCCTCTCCTCTGTCATGATCCTCCTATATCAGTCTGCAGCATTCGACACTGTGGAGCACAAACTACTCATTGCCACTTTGGCTGAAATGGGAATTTCTGAGACTGCCCTCTCTTGGTTTGCTTCCTATCTTGCAGATAGGTCCGAACAGGTCACATGGACGGAGACTGTCTCTGCACCTCAACCTCTTGTTACAGGAGTCCCACAGGGATCTGAACTGGGCCCTCTGCTGTTCTCCATTTACACCAAATCTTTTGGTTCAGTCATTAAGTCACATGGCTTCTCTTAGCACTGTTATGCTGACGATACACAACTCTTCTTCTCTTTCCTTCCCTCTGCCATACTGCTCAATGAAAGAGAAAAATGCCAGCCTGGCAGACATCTCAACATGGATAGCCAGGCATCACCTGAAGCTCAAGTTCAATAATCCACAAAAACAAAACCTTTACAAACTGTAATTCTAGGTAAAGTCATGAGGATTTAAGCCTACGTCAGTCCATTACAGAGAAACTGAAAACTGAAAATCAAGAAAAGCACTAGAAGGATACATCGGGTTAATTGCAAGTTCAAAGCTAGTCACAGATGATTCTCACCTAGCCAGGGAAGCATACAAGAAGGAAACCTGGCAGGGACCGCGTGGCCTAATGGATAAGGCGTCTGACTTCGGATCAGAAGATTGAGGGTTCGAGTCCCTTCGTGGTTGCTTAGAAACACACTGGTGTGACGTCTATGTGCTCGTCATATCTTTTATCTGGAAAAAGCTGCATCTATATAATGGCCATTGTCACATATGTCTAAAACTAAAAATTTACAAACTGTAAGTGTAATTAAGCCCTTATGTAGCACTCTTTTTTTTGAACACAAGCCTGAAAATAACTTACCCAAAATAAAATGTTACTATTTTGGAACCTTTTGATTACCAGGAATAATGTAAATTCTGATCGGCTGGAAGGTGTACATTAAAATGTGACATCCACACATCTGTGGTAAGTGGTTCCAGCCAAAAGGTATGGTCACCATTGGAAATTCTCATCCTGACTACCATTGAAGTGAAATCGTCTCATGATTTAAGGAGATGAAATGTATGATGAAAACTTTTTTTACAGTGAATATCATAGTTACATCAACACTGAGCTAGCTACGATCGAGTGAATTGTTAGTACCAAGTTACACGAGTGGCAGCAAAATTAGCCTAACGTTAGCTTCTTACTTGAAAAGAAGGAAAGGAACAAGAATAAGTGCCTGATTGGCATTTCAAAAGAACAACATTTTTTCCATATCAGCTTTTTAAATGACATAAGATAATAAAACACAGCAAAACCCAGTGTATCCTCACCTGTCCTCCGTCATTAACGTCTCCCTGGCCGGTGGCCATGTTCCCTCTGACTTTAAGATGGCTTGTGTTACCCCAGTCCTTCAGAAACCGACCCTGGACCCTTCTGATGTCAAGAACTATCAAACTGTATCACTTCCATCTTTTCTGTCCAAAACCCTTGAACGAGCAATGCTTAAACACCTATCCTTTTATCTTCATCAGAACAATCTGCTTCACCCTCACCAGTCTGGCTTTTCAACCGGACACTCAACAGAGACTGCTCTAATGACTGTGATGGAGGCATTCGCCACTGCAAGAGCCTCATCCCTCTCCTCTCTCATGATCCTCCTATATCTGTCTGCAGCATTCGACACTGTGGAGCACAAACTACTCATTGCCACTTTGGCTGAAATGGGAATTTCTGAGACTGCCCTCTCTTGGTTTGCTTCCTATCTTGCAGATAGGTCCGAACAGGTCACATGGACGGAGACTGTCTCTGCACCTCAACCTCTTGTTACAGGAGTCCCACAGGGATCTGAACTGGGCCCTCTGCTGTTCTCCATTTACACCAAATCTTTTGGTTCAGTCATTAAGTCACATGGCTTCTCTTAGCACTGTTATGCTGACGATACACAACTCTTCTTCTCTTTCCTTCCCTCTGCCATACTGCTCAATGAAAGAGAAAAATGCCAGCCTGGCAGACATCTCAACATGGATAGCCAGGCATCACCTGAAGCTCAAGTTCAATAATCCACAAAAACAAAACCTTTACAAACTGTAATTCTAGGAAAAGTCATGAGGATTTAAGCCTACGTCAGTCCATTACAGAGAAACTGAAAACTGAAAATCAAGAAAAGCACTAGAAGGATACATCGGGTTAATTGCAAGTTCAAAGCTAGTAACAGATGATTCTCACCTAGCCAGGGAAGCATACAAGAAGGAAACCTGGCAGGGACCGCGTGGCCTAATGGATACGGCGTCTGACTTCGGATCAGAAGATTGAGGGTTCGAGTCCCTTCGTGGTTGCTTAGAAACACACTGGTGTGACGTCTATGTGCTCGTCATATCTTTTATCTGGAAAAAGCTGCATCTATATAATGGCCATTGTCACATATGTCTAAAACTAAAAATTTACAAACTGTAAGTGTAATTAAGCCCTTATGTAGCACTCTTTTTTTTGAACACAAGCCTGAAAATAACTTACCCAAAATAAAATGTTACTATTTTGGAACCTTTTGATTACCAGGAATAATGTAAATTCTGATCGGCTGGAAGGTGTAGATTAAAATGTGACATCCACACATCTGTGGTAAGTGGTTCCAGCCAAAAGGTATGGTCACCATTGGAAATTCTCATGCTGACTACCATTGAAGTGAAATCGTCTCGTGATTTAAGGAGATGAAATGTATGATGAAAACTTTTTTTACAGTGAATATCATAGTTACATCAACACTGAGCTAGCTACGATCGAGTGAATTGTTAGTACCAAGTTACACGAGTGGCAGCAAAATTAGCCTAACGTTAGCTTCTTACTTGAAAAGAAGGAAAGGAACAAGAATAAGAGCCTGATTGGCATTTCAAAAGAACAACATTTTTTCCATATCAGCTTTTTAAATGACATAAGATAATAAAACACAGCAAAACCCAGTGTATCCTCACCTGTCCTCCGTCATTAACGTCTCCCTGGCCGGTGGCCATGTTCCCTCTGACTTTAAGATGGCTCGTGTTACCCCAGTCCTTCAGAAACCGACCCTGGACCCTTCTGATGTCAAGAACTATCAAACTGTATCACTTCTATCTTTTCTGTCCAAAACCCTTGAACGAGCAATGCTTAAACACCTATCCTTTTATCTTCATCAGAACAATCTGCTTCACCCTCACCAGTCTGGCTTTTCAACCGGACACTCAACAGAGACTGCTCTAATGACTGTGATGGAGGCATTCGCCACTGCAAGAGCCTCATCCCTCTCCTCTGTCATGATCCTCCTATATCAGTCTGCAGCATTCGACACTGTGGAGCACAAACTACTCATTGCCACTTTGGCTGAAATGGGAATTTCTGAGACTGCCCTCTCTTGGTTTGCTTCCTATCTTGCAGATAGGTCCGAACAGGTCACATGGACGGAGACTGTCTCTGCACCTCAACCTCTTGTTACAGGAGTCCCACAGGGATCTGAACTGGGCCCTCTGCTGTTCTCCATTTACACCAAATCTTTTGGTTCAGTCATTAAGTCACATGGCTTCTCTTAGCACTGTTATGCTGACGATACACAACTCTTCTTCTCTTTCCTTCCCTCTGCCATACTGCTCAATGAAAGAGAAAAATGCCAGCCTGGCTGACATCTCAACATGGATAGCCAGGCATCACCTGAAGCTCAAGCTCAACAATCCACAAAAACAAAACCTTTACAAACTGTAATTCTAGGTAAAGTCATGAGGATTTAAGCCTACGTCAGTCCATTACAGAGAAACTGAAAACTGAAAATCAAGAAAAGCACTAGAAGGATACATCGGGTTAATTGCAAGTTCAAAGCTAGTCACAGATGATTCTCACCTAGCCAGGGAAGCATACAAGAAGGAAACCTGGTAGGGACCGCGTGGCCTAATGGATAAGGCGTCTGACTTCGGATCAGAAGATTGAGGGTTCGAGTCCCTTCGTGGTTGCTTAGAAACACACTGGTGTGACGTCTATGTGCTCGTCATATCTTTTATCTGGAAAAAGCTGCATCTATATAATGGCCATTGTCACATATGTCTAAAACTAAAAATTTACAAACTGTAAGTGTAATTAAGCCCTTATGTAGCACTCTTTTTTTTGAACACAAGCCTGAAAATAACTTACCCAAAATAAAATGTTACTATTTTGGAACCTTTTGATTACCAGGAATAATGTAAATTCTGATCGGCTGGAAGGTGTACATTAAAATGTGACATCCACACACCTGTGGTAAGTGGTTCCAGCCAAAAGGTATGGTCACCATTGGAAATTCTCATGCTGACTACCATTGAAGTGAAATCGTCTCGTGATTTAAGGAGATGAAATGTATGATGAAAACTTTTTTTACAGTGAATATCATAGTTACATCAACACTGAGCTAGCTACGATCGAGTGAATTGTTAGTACCAAGTTACACGAGTGGCAGCAAAATTAGCCTAACGTTAGCTTCTTACTTGAAAAGAAGGAAAGGAACAAGAATAAGAGCCTGATTGGCATTTCAAAAGAACAACATTTTTTCCATATCAGCTTTTTAAATGACATAAGATAATAAAACACAGCAAAACCCAGTGTATCCTCACCTGTCCTCCGTCATTAACGTCTCCCTGGCCGGTGGCCATGTTCCCTCTGACTTTAAGATGGCTCGTGTTACCCCAGTCCTTCAGAAACCGACCCTGGACCCTTCTGATGTCAAGAACTATCAAACTGTATCACTTCCATCTTTTCTGTCCAAAACCCTTGAACGAGCAATGCTTAAACACCTATCCTTTTATCTTCATCAGAACAATCTGCTTCACCCTCACCAGTCTGGCTTTTCAACCGGACACTCAACAGAGACTGCTCTAATGACTGTGATGGAGGCATTCGCCACTGCAAGAGCCTCATCCCTCTCCTCTGTCATGATCCTCCTATATCTGTCTGCAGCATTCGACACTGTGGAGCACAAACTACTCATTGCCACTTTGGCTGAAATGGGAATTTCTGAGACTGCCCTCTCTTGGTTTGCTTCCTATCTTGCAGATAGGTCCGAACAGGTCACATGGACGGAGACTGTCTCTGCACCTCAACCTCTTGTTACAGGAGTCCCACAGGGATCTGAACTGGGCCCTCTGCTGTTCTCCATTTACACCAAATCTTTTGGTTCAGTCATTAAGTCACATGGCTTCTCTTAGCACTGTTATGCTGACGATACACAACTCTTCTTCTCTTTCCTTCCCTCTGCCATACTGCTCAATGAAAGAGAAAAATGCCAGCCTGGCTGACATCTCAACATGGATAGCCAGGCATCACCTGAAGCTCAAGCTCAACAATCCACAAAAACAAAACCTTTACAAACTGTAATTCTAGGTAAAGTCATGAGGATTTAAGCCTACGTCAGTCCATTACAGAGAAACTGAAAACTGAAAATCAAGAAAAGCACTAGAAGGATACATCGGGTTAATTGCAAGTTCAAAGCTAGTCACAGATGATTCTCACCTAGCCAGGGAAGCATACAAGAAGGAAACCTGGTAGGGACCGCGTGGCCTAATGGATAAGGCGTCTGACTTCGGATCAGAAGATTGAGGGTTCGAGTCCCTTCGTGGTTGCTTAGAAACACACTGGTGTGACGTCTATGTGCTCGTCATATCTTTTATCTGGAAAAAGCTGCATCTATATAATGGCCATTGTCACATATGTCTAAAACTAAAAATTTACAAACTGTAAGTGTAATTAAGCCCTTATGTAGCACTCTTTTTTTTGAACACAAGCCTGAAAATAACTTACCCAAAATAAAATGTTACTATTTTGGAACCTTTTGATTACCAGGAATAATGTAAATTCTGATCGGCTGGAAGGTGTACATTAAAATGTGACATCCACACACCTGTGGTAAGTGGTTCCAGCCAAAAGGTATGGTCACCATTGGAAATTCTCATGCTGACTACCATTGAAGTGAAATCGTCTCGTGATTTAAGGAGATGAAATGTATGATGAAAACTTTTTTTACAGTGAATATCATAGTTACATCAACACTGAGCTAGCTACGATCGAGTGAATTGTTAGTACCAAGTTACACGAGTGGCAGCAAAATTAGCCTAACGTTAGCTTCTTACTTGAAAAGAAGGAAAGGAACAAGAATAAGAGCCTGATTGGCATTTCAAAAGAACAACATTTTTTCCATATCAGCTTTTTAAATGACATAAGATAATAAAACACAGCAAAACCCAGTGTATCCTCACCTGTCCTCCGTCATTAACGTCTCCCTGGCCGGTGGCCATGTTCCCTCTGACTTTAAGATGGCTCGTGTTACCCCAGTCCTTCAGAAACCGACCCTGGACCCTTCTGATGTCAAGAACTATCAAACTGTATCACTTCTATCTTTTCTGTCCAAAACCCTTGAACGAGCAATGCTTAAACACCTATCCTTTTATCTTCATCAGAACAATCTGCTTCACCCTCACCAGTCTGGCTTTTCAACCGGACACTCAACAGAGACTGCTCTAATGACTGTGATGGAGGCATTCGCCACTGCAAGAGCCTCATCCCTCTCCTCTGTCATGATCCTCCTATATCTGTCTGCAGCATTCGACACTGTGGAGCACAAACTACTCATTGCCACTTTGGCTGAAATGGGAATTTCTGAGACTGCCCTCTCTTGGTTTGCTTCCTATCTTGCAGATAGGTCCGAACAGGTCACATGGACGGAGACTGTCTCTGCACCTCAACCTCTTGTTACAGGAGTCCCACAGGGATCTGAACTGGGCCCTCCGCTGTTCTCCATTTACACCAAATCTTTTGGTTCAGTCATTAAGTCACATGGCTTC
The DNA here is from genome assembly GCA_039654925.1 of Anguilla pacifica. Lineage (NCBI taxonomy): Eukaryota > Metazoa > Chordata > Actinopteri > Anguilliformes > Anguillidae > Anguilla > Anguilla pacifica. Next base: position 4,807,601 of record CM077296.1, read on the forward strand.
TCTTAGCACTGTTATGCTGACGATACACAACTCTTCTTCTCTTTCCTTCCCTCTGCCATACTGCTCAATGAAAGAGAAAAATGCCAGCCTGGCTGACATCTCAACATGGATAGCCAGGCATCACCTGAAGCTCAAGCTCAACAATCCACAAAAACAAAACCTTTACAAACTGTAATTCTAGGTAAAGTCATGAGGATTTAAGCCTACGTCAGTCCATTACAGAGAAACTGAAAACTGAAAATCAAGAAAAGCACTAGAAGGATACATCGGGTTAATTGCAAGTTCAAAGCTAGTCACAGATGATTCTCACCTAGCCAGGGAAGCATACAAGAAGGAAACCTGGTAGGGACCGCGTGGCCTAATGGATAAGGCGTCTGACTTCGGATCAGAAGATTGAGGGTTCGAGTCCCTTCGTGGTTGCTTAGAAACACACTGGTGTGATGTCTATGTGCTCGTCATATCATTTATCTGGAAAAAGCTGCATCTATATAATGGCCATTGTCACATATGTCTAAAACTAAAAATTTACAAACTGTAAGTGTAATTAAGCCCTTATGTAGCACTCTTTTTTTTGAACACAAGCCTGAAAATAACTTACCCAAAATAAAATGTTACTATTTTGGAACCTTTTGATTACCAGGAATAATGTAAATTCTGATCGGCTGGAAGGTGTACATTAAAATGTGACATCCACACACCTGTGGTAAGTGGTTCCAGCCAAAAGGTATGGTCACCATTGGAAATTCTCATGCTGACTACCATTGAAGTGAAATCGTCTCGTGATTTAAGGAGATGAAATGTATGATGAAAACTTTTTTTACAGTGAATATCATAGTTACATCAACACTGAGCTAGCTACGATCGAGTGAATTGTTAGTACCAAGTTACACGAGTGGCAGCAAAATTAGCCTAACGTTAGCTTCTTACTTGAAAAGAAGGAAAGGAACAAGAATAAGAGCCTGATTGGCATTTCAAAAGAACAACATTTTTTCCATATCAGCTTTTTAAATGACATAAGATAATAAAACACAGCAAAACCCAGTGTATCCTCACCTGTCCTCCGTCATTAACGTCTCCCTGGCCGGTGGCCATGTTCCCTCTGACTTTAAGATGGCTCGTGTTACCCCAGTCCTTCAGAAACCGACCCTGGACCCTTCTGATGTCAAGAACTATCAAACTGTATCACTTCTATCTTTTCTGTCCAAAACCCTTGAACGAGCAATGCTTAAACACCTATCCTTTTATCTTCATCAGAACAATCTGCTTCACCCTCACCAGTCTGGCTTTTCAACCGGACACTCAACAGAGACTGCTCTAATGACTGTGATGGAGGCATTCGCCACTGCAAGAGCCTCATCCCTCTCCTCTGTCATGATCCTCCTATATCTGTCTGCAGCATTCGACACTGTGGAGCACAAACTACTCATTGCCACTTTGGCTGAAATGGGAATTTCTGAGACTGCCCTCTCTTGGTTTGCTTCCTATCTTGCAGATAGGTCCGAACAGGTCACATGGACGGAGACTGTCTCTGCACCTCAACCTCTTGTTACAGGAGTCCCACAGGGATCTGAACTGGGCCCTCTGCTGTTCTCCATTTACACCAAATCTTTTGGTTCAGTCATTAAGTCACATGGCTTCTCTTAGCACTGTTATGCTGACGATACACAACTCTTCTTCTCTTTCCTTCCCTCTGCCATACTGCTCAATGAAAGAGAAAAATGCCAGCCTGGCTGACATCTCAACATGGATAGCCAGGCATCACCTGAAGCTCAAGCTCAACAATCCACAAAAACAAAACCTTTACAAACTGTAATTCTAGGTAAAGTCATGAGGATTTAAGCCTACGTCAGTCCATTACAGAGAAACTGAAAACTGAAAATCAAGAAAAGCACTAGAAGGATACATCGGGTTAATGGCAAGTTCAAAGCTAGTCACAGATGATTCTCACCTAGCCAGGGAAGCATACAAGAAGGAAACCTGGTAGGGACCGCGTGGCCTAATGGATAAGGCGTCTGACTTCGGATCAGAAGATTGAGGGTTCGAGTCCCTTCGTGGTTGCTTAGAAACACACTGGTGTGACGTCTATGTGCTCGTCATATCTTTTATCTGGAAAAAGCTGCATCTATATAATGGCCATTGTCACATATGTCTAAAACTAAAAATTTACAAACTGTAAGTGTAATTAAGCCCTTATGTAGCACTCTTTTTTTTGAACACAAGCCTGAAAATAACTTACCCAAAATAAAATGTTACTATTTTGGAACCTTTTGATTACCAGGAATAATGTAAATTCTGATCGGCTGGAAGGTGTACATTAAAATGTGACATCCACACACCTGTGGTAAGTGGTTCCAGCCAAAAGGTATGGTCACCATTGGAAATTCTCATGCTGACTACCATTGAAGTGAAATCGTCTCGTGATTTAAGGAGATGAAATGTATGATGAACACTTGCCTTACAGTGAATATCATAGTTACATCAACACTGAGCTAGCTACGATCGAGTGAATTGTTAGTACCAAGTTACACGAGTGGCAGCAAAAGTAGCCTAACGTTAGCTTCTTACTTGAAAAGAAGGAAAGGAACAAGAATAAGTGCCTGATTGGCATTTCAAAAGAACAACATTTTTTCCATAGCAGCTTTTTAAATGACATAAGATAATAAAACACAGCAAAACCCAGTGTATCCTCACCTGTCCTCCGTCATTAACGTCTCCCTGGCCGGTGGCCATGTTCCCTCTGACTTTAAGATGGCTCGTGTTACCCCAGTCCTTCAGAAACCGACCCTAGACCCTTCTGATGTCAAGAACTATCAAACTGTATCACTTCCATCTTTTCTGTCCAAAACCCTTGAACGAGCAGTGCTTAAACGACTACCCTTTTTTCTCCATCAGAACAATCTGCTTCACCCTCACCAGTCTGGCTTTTCAACCGGACACTCAACAGAGACTGCTCTAATGACTGTGATGGAGGCATTCGCCACTACAAGAGCCTCATCCCTCTCCTCTGTCATGATCCTCCTATATCTGTCTGCAGCATTCGACACTGTGGAGCACAAACTACTCATTGCCACTTTGGCTGAAATGGGAATTTCTGAGACTGCCCTCTCTTGGTTTGCTTCCTATCTTGCAGATAGGTCCGAACAGGTCACATGGACGGAGACTGTCTCTGCACCTCAACCTCTTGTTACAGGAGTCCCACAGGGATCTGAACTGGGCCCTCTGCTGTTCTCCATTTACACCAAATCTTTTGGTTCAGTCATTAAGTCACATGGCTTCTCTTAGCACTGTTATGCTGACGATACACAACTCTTCTTCTCTTTCCTTCCCTCTGCCATACTGCTCAATGAAAGAGAAAAATGCCAGCCTGGCTGACATCTCAACATGGATAGCCAGGCATCACCTGAAGCTCAAGCTCAACAATCCACAAAAACAAAACCTTTACAAACTGTAATTCTAGGTAAAGTCATGAGGATTTAAGCCTACGTCAGTCCATTACAGAGAAACTGAAAACTGAAAATCAAGAAAAGCACTAGAAGGATACATCGGGTTAATTGCAAGTTCAAAGCTAGTCACAGATGATTCTCACCTAGCCAGGGAAGCATACAAGAAGGAAACCTGGCAGGGACCGCGTGGCCTAATGGATAAGGCGTCTGACTTCGGATCAGAAGATTGAGGGTTCGAGTCCCTTCGTGGTTGCTTAGAAACACACCGGTGTGATGTCTATGTGCTCGTCATATCTTTTATCTGGAAAAAGCTGCATCTATATAATGGCCATTGTCAAATATGTCTAAAACTAAAAATTTACAAACTGTAAGTGTAATTAAGCCCTCATGTAGCACTCTTTTTTTTGAACACAAGCCTGAAAATGATTTACCCAAAATAAAATGGCTACTATTTTGGAACCTTTTGATTACCAGGAATAATGTACATTCTGATCGGCTGGAAGGTGTACATTAAAATGTGACATCCACACACCTGTGGTAAGTGGTTCCAGCCAAAAGGTATGGTCACCATTGGAAATTCTTACGCTGACTACCATTGAAGCGAAATCGTCTTGTAATTGCAGAAGCTTAAATGCATGATGCACACCAGTTTAACAGTGAATATCAATGTTAAGAATATCTTAAGTAGGTTCTCATCCTGCCAGGAAAACATACAAGAATTGGGCATGCAGGTCTTCATTCCAGCCAATCACTACATCTGCTCATCTCACTAACGAGCTCCCTCCTGTCTGGTTGGAGGTTTGTAAATGAAATCAGCAGGTGGAGTGATTGGTTGGAATGAAACCTCAGCTCTCCATGGCACATGATAGAGCACCACTGCGCTAAATAAATGCCAGTGCATCGGACAAACACAGTTTTTAACTCTCATAACGGGGAAACAACACAGGAGGAGAAAAAGAGAACAGACCCATAAAGGAGGTCACCTTTCATATTATTTTTACTCATGTACTTTTGCCATTGCACAACAAAGGAACATACTACTACATAGTATTTACACAGAAAACACAAGTAAATTATACTTACTATGGCAAAAGACATCATCTGTCATCTCACAGCAAGGGCCTGGTTTTGAACCCCGGCTGGGGCCTATCTGTGTGGAGTCTGCATGTTCTTCCCATGTACATGGGGGCTTCCTCCGGGTACTCTTATTTCCTCCCACAGTCCAAAGACATGCACGTAGGCTAATTAGAGAGTCTAAATTGGCCATAGGTATGAGTGTGTGAGTTTATGGTGTGTGCCTTGCGATGGACTGGCAACCTGTCCAGGGTGTATTCCTGCCTCTCGCCCAATGCACACTGGGATAGGCTCCAGCACCCACCATGACCCGGACCAGGACCAGCGGGCTGGATAATGAATGGATTGGCGGACAAGACATAATAAAATAATGTGAACAATGCACGTAGTGAAAAATAAGAGAGAATTGAAATCTTGAAGAATGACATCCCTTGAAGAAAGACAGCTGGTACTCCTGCTTGCAAATGTATCGTCTCATTAATATTGACTGTCACACTTCTGCCTCATTCTGTAATGTAAATACAAATGCTATGTTTGCACGCGGATATGAAACAACATCACTTTCCTCACAAAACCCAGAGCTGTGACTGGTACAGTGAGCTCAAGATTCAGCTCAGTGTCACAGCCTGCTGACTGAAAACAGCAGCCCTATACTACACCACTATACCACCCTGCTGAGGATGAATGGGCACAGGAAAAGAACCAATTATTGTAGTTTAGTTTGTATTTGCTGTCAAAATGATCTAACAATTGTTTTAAATACTTTGTTTAGACACCAGTAGAATTCCTGTAGCTTATTGATAACTGAATATTCACCCATATTGAAAACAAATTCTCCTTTCATAAGATTGTATGGTTTAGTTAGTGACCTGTTTCATTCAAAATTCTCAGGGACCTGCAAGCGTGTTTTCAAATTTTACCAGTATCAATCTAGTTAAATTTCAAATTTTTCATATCTGAGCTTTTATCTGATGTGGTCTGGAACATATGCCCATGGTTTTGTCTCTATGAGAAAACATACCTTCTGATATATTGTACAGCAATGGGTACAAGACTGAACTTAACATTCACGATAAATCTTACAGATGTAGAGCTCCCTCCATTCTCTATAATACACAATGGATATCATTCAGCATTCAGACGGTTGATATGCAATAAAAAAGCCATCAGCTAACATAAACTGTCCATAAGGAATTATTACCAGGAATATTTGTATTATGTCTTTAAAATGAAAACTTTGGATGAGAAAAGGCTCATCCATTTCACAGATGAGTTGACTATTTCCCTCCCTATGCTATCAGGGGCTATGTTCTGCTTGGCCTTCACCCTGTACACTCTCTCCTCAAACACAGACTCTGAAATCTCCTTGCTCTTAAATATGTTCCTTGTCCACCTGTTCTCCTCTTGCCTTCAAACAGGAAGGATTAAATCTCTATTGCAAAACATTAAAAGGTTGACCCATCTGCTTTTCCAAACTGTCTTCTCTGTCCACATGTTGTCTTCCATTTTTCATTTTTAAAAAACTTGCATTGACTGCCTTTAAATAAAATTTCAAAGCTTCTAATTTGGAAATAACCACCTGGACTGTCTCCAGTTTCATTTGGGCTGGGTCCTCAATGAATATGGCAGACTTATCCATTAGTACCCAAATGTGCTCCATTACAGTCCCCTGTTCCACTGTGCTTGTCTTGGTCAACCTCTCGGGCACAGTTCACCTGATCATGCTTGTCTGCTCAGACCAGTTAAAATCCATACGGGCAATACAAAGATGTGCAGTATAATCCCTAATATGGTTTACAGGGTAAAAACGAGGAGACTTGAGGTCGAGGCAGAGTACACCAGAGGTACACCACAGTACACCAGAGTAATTAACGTGTGGAAATTAAAGCTTCTTGTCTAGAGCTATACATTTCTTCTTTTAATCTATGTGCTATTTATAGTCTGGAATTTCCACTAAAGCCTTACAAAGAAAGTAAAGGTTGCTATTGATCACTTTGCATGGGACTCTGCACAGATTTAACTAGCTCAGTGAATATGCTTAAAATTGTTGAATCCAAAATTTGTGGGCTCCGCATGTTTGCAACCCCAGCCACAATATGATGCTCTCTGGCAGAAGAATCTGATGACATTAAATGCAAAACTTTTCGGGTGGGCGTACAACATACAAGTTTTTTTCTGATCACAACCAAATCGTAAAAAAAAAAACATTAGGTCGTAACATTGCCAGAGGTGGGTAGAGTAGCCAAAAACTGTACTCAAGTAAAAGTATTGTTACTTTAAAATAATAATGACTCAAGTAGAAGTAAAAGTAGTCATCCAAATAATTACTTGAGTAAGAGTAAGAAAGTATCTTGTGAAAAGACTACTCAAGTACTGAGTTACTTCATATTACATTACATTTACTTGGCAGACGCTTTTATCCAAAGCGACGTACAAAAGTGCATTTCATATAATCTGATTTAATGTTGAAATAAGCAGAGCAAGATGAACGTAAAAATCCAAATGTCCAAAATATAAAATTGTAAATGCTTGTCCAATAGAAATAAACAAAATATAAAATAGCCATGTGCAAATTCAAATATGGCCTAAAGCATACCCCTTTAAATAAAACAATACACAGGAGGTTCGTCAGAAGAGGAGGATTTTCGCTTTCTGTTGTACTCTATTAAGTCTGTATACCTCATCAGTTTGTTGGGGTGAACCCTCCCTTGACAGAAAAAATATTAATGAGGCTACAGAGGATTTATCCATTAAAATAGACTCATCATCACAACAAAGAGGAGCCTGCTCAAATTCAAATAGAAACTTTATATGAGGAAAACATAATGCTTTGTCGCAACATTATTGTACCTTATGATGCACTTATCCACAATATTCCAAAGTCCCATGAGGCCTTGCGCGGAATATGTGCAGAACTTCCGGTTTAGCGTAAACAAACTTTATGTATGCTATGCAATGCTATGCAATGTTCCAGCGCTCACGTCATGACTGTTGCGTGCTTCACAAAAACTATTACACTACTAACTAACGCTTACATTACAGTGTGAAATATCCACATTAATACCAGTAACCTATTTATACACACTCAATTTCAAAAATAACGTATATAACCGAAGTATTTTGAACAGTAATAGCCTACTTACATAGCAATGATGAAATCTTATCTGTGTTCAGTAGATGGAGACAGAGACAGTAAATCAACAATACAGTTCAATCCTCTTCTGTTTTGCTCCAGAAAACGATGTCAGCTAGGTCTATCAGCAAACATGCGGCTTAGCTATGCCCAGAAGTCCTCAATAATAATAGTATTTCCCAAGAAATTACGAATAATAGTTGACCACGTTTCGTGAGTGAATGCATAAGTGAATGCGATGATAAGAAAAATTATCAACGCTGACCTAAAAAACGCTATTCCAAAAGCAAAATTAGACATGTTATACATCGTTAGAAAGCTTATACTCTCACCTACTGAATAAATGAATTGTCAATCAAGCCAGACTGTACTAAAAAGGGCGACAACGCCGTAAACAAGGCGTGTGGTATTAGGCACAGCTATTTTTGAAGATACCCAGGCGTCGCGAATGCGCGTATATTTCCCACACGGATTGTCCAAGACAATATATGACCACTCAGTCAAATAGTTAGCTATCCACAGCCAAAACTAACCTACAACTTACCGCCACATATTTTCTCAAGTTCGAAGTTGAGTTCTTGTAGGCTGAAATGTCCACATTTCTAGGCAGACAAAGAAGGCAGCGCATAATGTAACTACTGTTTTTGGTAGTCTGTAAGTAAAACATAGTTTGAACGTGAGGCCAGGGGTGTTCTGTCTCCTACGAATCACCCGCCGTTGTTTCAGCCATTGTTGTCGCCCGCTCATCATTCTGTGTGCTGTGACTGGCTACGTTTGATTGGTGAAACGGAGTCATTTGGGGCTCTGACAGAGCCAAAGCAAAGACCAGTCAGCCTCTTTGGCTGAAGTCTCTCTTGAGAGAAGAAACAAACAGAACATGCATTGAATAAAAAATGGGTAAAAAATAAAAGTAACGAGCGGAATGTAGCCGAATATAACGGAGTAAAAGTAACATTTTTTCCTCGCAAATATACTTGAGTAAAAGTGAAAAGTATGTTGCATTAAAACTACTCTTACAAGTACAATTTATTCAAAAAGTTACTTAAGTAAATGTAACGGAGTAAATATAACGCGTTACTACCCACCTCTGAACATTGCAACTCATGAAGTATGAGACACCATTCCGAACTGATCCGACTGGTTTACGGGCTCCCAATTCAGGCACAATCGGCTTGAATTTTTCAGTAGTATGAGGTCATGTGCGCCAATTCTGTGTTTCAATTCCCGTTGACCAATCAGGAGGTGGCTTCGTGTACAGTCGAGGCCAAAAGTTTACATACACCCAGGATAAAGACGTTGAAACTCAATTTTTCACAACTCCACTCATTTCATGTTACCATCCATTAACTTGTGTTCAGTCAATTAGGGTATCTGCTTTATTTCCATAAGAGGCCATTTCAAAATAATAGCTAAGAGGCAGATTTATTTCAGCTTTCATGTACTACATCAGATTTTCATTGGCTCAAAAGTTTACATACTCTTTGTTAGTATTTGGTGGCATTACATTTTAATTGCTTAACTTGAATCAAACACTTGGAGTGGCGTTCCACAAGCTTCTCACAATACTTTTCAGGCATTTTTGCCCATTCCTCCTGACAGAACTGGTCTAACTCAGGTTTGTGGACCTCCTTGCTGGGACACACTTTTTCATTTCAGTCCACAAAGTTTCTACGGGATTCAGGTCAGAACTTTGTGATGGCCACTCCAATACTTTCACTTTGTTGTCTTCAAGCCATTTTGTTACAACTTTGGAGGTATGCTTAGGATTATTGTCCTGCTGGAAGACCCAGTTGTGACCAAGTTTTAACTTTCAAGCTGATGTCTTGAGGTGTTGCTTCAGTATTTCTGGATAATCCTCATGATGCCATCTATGTTCTGAAGTGCACCAGTCCCTTTTCCAGCAAAACACCCCCACCGCATGATGCTGCCACCCCCATGCTTCACAGTTGGGATGGTGTTCTTCAGATTAAAAGCCTCACCCATTTTCTTCCATACATACATCTGATCATTATGGCCACACAGGTCAGTTTTTTTATTTCATCTGAGTAGAGAACACTCTTCAAAAAGGCTAGGTCTTCAAACTGGTAATCACCTGTAAACTTCATTCTGGCTTTTTTGTGCCAGTCTTGGAGTAGGGGCTTCTTCCTTGCACGGCAGCCTTTCAGGCCATGGCGATGTAGGATTCTCTTACTGGTGAATGTAGATACTTTGATACCTGATGCCTCCAACTCCTTCACCAGTTCCTTTGTTGTTGTCTTGGGTTTCAGTTGAACCTTTTGGACCAAAGTTCGTTCAACCCTGGGAGTTAATTTGTGCCTCCTTCCTGAACGATGCAGTGTCTGTGTGGTCCCATGATTTTTATATTTGCATTTGTTTGTTTGGAAATTGTACCTAAGTAGGAACCAGACTTGTGTAAGTCCACAATTTTTCTCTGAGGTCTTGGCTAAGTTGCTTGGATTTTCCCATGGTATTAAGGGCAAAAAGGTAGTGGCTCTAAAGGTAGGCCCTTAAATACAGCCACAGGTGCCAGTTTACTCCCAATTAACTCATAATTATGACAATTAGCCTATCAGAAGCTTCTAAAAAGTCATAACATCAATTTCTGGAATCTTCCAGATCCACTGGAATTCTGATATAGTGAATTAAAGCTGAAATAAATCTGTCTCTAATTGATTGTTTTAAAATGACCTCCGATGTGAACAAAGTAGATGCCCTAATTAACTTGCCAAAAGAAATGTATGGTAACATGGAATGAGCGGAGTTGTGAATATCTTTAGCCGAGGTGTATGTAAACTTTTGGCCTCAACGGTTTGATGCTTTGCCCGCTGTGCTTTGCTGACTGTAACATCATTTGATCTGGTCAGGAGCTCGTATAGTCTACGCTATCATCAGACCTGCTGTCACAATCTGGACCTTGTTAAGAGAGAAAGGGCATCCCATCTCCCGACGCTGTAACCCGTGAGAAGATCGTATAATGTAGACCCACCCTTAGGGAGACAGCAGGCTTGTTAGGGTTAGGGTTGAAAAGACACCATCATGGTACACAGTACAATTCGTCTTATGAGTTTGGTTAAATATGATACACAGAAAGGGTATAATGTGTTGCTGGAAAAAACGTTTTCTTCACTGATAACGAGAACGAGAGACTCCAGAATGTTCCCTGGAATGGTGAATCACAGAAGTAGCCTATGCGTGAGTAAAGAGTGATACACATCGCAGATGTAGTGGGTCCGTAGGCTACTCCAATCACTGTTCATGTATTGATTGGCAGTACTAATACCCAATCAAGATGGAATTACAGATAACTTGCTTTACATTTAAAACAAGTTGTCTGATATGTTCAAACTGCAGGCATCAGATTCCAAAAACGGCCGACTGGCACAAAAAAAAAAAATTATATTTTGAAGTAACTTTTTTGCTTTAAAGTAAATTTTGATGCCATAGCTGGGCAGAACCCCACTCCTGTTCAACAGGCTAATAGGTGCAGTATGTCAGTAAGTGTCCCTCCCCTTTAGTGTCCCTATCTTTACCGGGAATGTGCAGAGCCACCTCCCGCACTGGTCCCACATACTGCAAACCCTTCGCCTACAATTTCTATGAGGTCAAATGCTTGATGGGACCAGTTTCACCACCAGCCTGACACAATTGTAAAAACCTTCTATTTAAGGCTAATGAAAATGAATCAAGCTATATTTGGTGCCATAACAACATCAAACAAGTGACAACATATAAATCAAATCAAACCGAATACGATTTTTTCCTTTTAAACCCGTACATCCGCTGGTGAGGAGAAACTGTGACCGTGTTGTGACCACCCTGGTTCAAACCTGGTTGCTAAAGCAGCTCCGTCTCCAATCCCTGACTGAAGGGCCGGGCCAAGGCTGTGGCCTACAGCTGGTCCTACAGTTTCAGTCATTTTCACACATTTGTGGAGGCTGAGGTGACCTTCCTCCCTTTAATCTAAAGCACTTAAATATCTTGAAATGAGAAGCACTGGACATAAGCAATGGATTACAAATTCCCATTTTTTAAAAACATGTACACCACCAATTGATCGTCACTTAATAGCAATTCTATTAAAAGACATCATTATTAATTCATTTTATTTCACAGGATCAATGGTCATTTCAAATTTTCTAAATCATATTATGAAGAAGTTAGAGGTATTACGGACGTATGCTGTACGTACAAACTGCTGAATGAAACAGGTAAACAAACTGAAGGCTGTTGCCCAAAACAACCAAGCAACGCCACGCGATTATTCATCATTAAAAGCCTAATGGAGATATAACTCAGCTGGTGTGCTGAATGGACTGCGAACGACTGTGACAGGGGGAGGCAGACGGAAGCAGCTGAACAAGCACGCTGCAGCTGGAGAAACAGTGCCCAAGTTATGGGCTAGCATTCTGTACCGAAAACACACACTGATATTGCATAATTGTAAAATATTGATATTGTAAGATTTAAGATATGGGGCGGGTCTACTCGTGACCGTTTTGTACAACACGTCGCTAGTTAGACGAACTGCTAATGCAAACAGTTCTCGTGTCACCGAGTGTAAAACTGCATTTCGGTGATTTCAGGAATTCAAATTCAAAGCAGCATCATTTAAAGAGTTTGACCCTGACCTGGTCATTAGTGAAACTCATTATGCCACAATGTTCTCTCTCAATCGCTGCAATTTCAGCTCTGCTTTTCGCATTCTGTTTGACCTGGTTCACACGGGCCCGAAGCCTCTTAATTACAGCCCACTGCAAAAGTAACACAAGAGCGCTGCTTAGTTTCAGTAATTCAGACATGTGAAGACTAGATTATGGTATGGTTACTGAGTGACTAATTATTCTGCCAAGTTACAGACAAGTCAGATAACCTTCTCGTGATCACTCACTGGGTTTTTGCCATTTTCAGAGGGAAGATCTGTGTTTAAATGAGACAGGACATAATTATGAAGGGAGCTCACAAACATCAGCCCTACATTTATATACACAAAATATTTCACAGAACTTTTTGCGAACATCGGGGTCAAATGAAGCGATCTTACAGTCAGCCTTATTCTGAATTTAAATTAGTTGACCATTGAACTTGCGGTGAGATGTCAAGTCCCGTTGCATTCATACGGAAAGGATTAAAAGCTGGAGATGGACCAGGCCTGTTTGACTTCCTGTCCCATAATGCAGCATTTTAACAGCATATTTCCTGCAAAAACAAACAATATGTGTAGAAAGTCTCTTTCCCACTGAAGGCAAGAAAAATAATCAAAATGCGAAATCATTCCCCTTGAGTTAGATTTTTACCCTTCTGTTCACAGATATATCCAGCAGCCCTCCAAAAAAGTGTTTGTTATAATGGGCCTTTCATTCTGTCCCAAATCAAGAACAGTTGGGCCATCAGCTTGCATCCTGCCAAACAGGAAATGGGCCGATACTGATAAAACAGTCTGAGCGTGTCTATATAAACGCAGCACGTCATAATTTTAGGTAATAATGCGTTAAAAGCACTCTGCTTTTCAAAAGGAGCAATTTTCTGTCTGAAAATTTGTTACCATCAGTTTTTTAAAAAAAATAGACAAAGAACAAGCCTACTCATATGTTCATCCACAACAGAAAATTACAGGTTTCATGTTCGCAAATCCATGTCACTCTTGACAGAACAGCAGAATTAAAACCCTCATTTAGTCTGTCAGCAAAGGCACAGGCAGTCAGTTATGATTAATCCAGGCAAACATACATTTCTACAATTAAAATACAGAAAAAGATAGTACACCACCAGCAGCACAGTCTATTCTGCAGTATAGTACTGTGCATTTCCAGTCCACAAGAGCCATGGCAGCTACACAAGAATAACACACACACTGATGGAGTAATTATATGCAAACAATCAGTACACAGTCTCAGGACTGCCTAATGCTCCAGGTACCTCAAGTTAATTCGGAAAAACTTGGAAAAACTGCTTTTAAATTCTGTGCCCCTGATACCTGAACTGCAAAAAAATACTGAAACCCAATTCTTTTCTAATGCTGAGAAATTTTAGATCTTTGCTTGTGAATCTTGTTCATTTGTTCTGTTGAAACTGATGAAAAATTCAGCAAAAATGTCAGCTGCAATATTGTATATAAAATCCATTTACACTACATTAAGTATTCAAATGTTTCAAATTAACAGCATACTTCAAGAATGGCAGTAACTCAGATTATGCTTGTTAGCGATGATGGTGGTCTTGTGATGTTGGCTACATCAGTCAAAAAAAAGTGTTGAGTGTTCAGGCGAGTACCTGATGTACAGTATCTCCTCTTTTCAATTAGTGAGTCTTGTGACACATTGGAGTGTGTAATCTTTGCTGACAGAAGTCTGTTTACGCACGAGTAAATCCCTTCAGACCAGGAGTACGTACGTACCCGTTTGTCTAAAAAATGCTCTTCTGTTGTTCAGAAATAATCACTGCCTGCACCCCCTTACTTTCCTTTACATATTATGCAAAAATGTCTTTGCCTTTAAAGCGCACCAGGGCAAGGTGGATCACTCAGACTGAGACATCTCCATATATGGTTAAATAAAAGACCAGCGTACACTCCCATGGAATTTCATTCAAACTTCTAAGTCACACGACGGTTAGTTATGGTTTTCACAAAACCCATGTCCCAGTCAAACAGTGAGGTAGTGGCGCCTAAAGCAAGGTGAGTGCCATGAGAGATACACAAGGCCAAGCCTTACAGAACTGAAATAATACCGTCCTTATATATACACAGGGCATCGAGAGACAGTGACCTTTTCAAGCATGTTTTCTTAGAAGACTAATTAAAACAGGAATTTAGATATTGTTTAAAATGCTTTTGCTGTCAACGTGATTAAATTGGTCATTCACGCCTGAATGTGACCAAATGAAGTGGCAGAGTGTTGCGTAATCACTGTACTGCCTCATTAGCCCAGGAGGTGACTGGGGACAAGGCGCTGAGGTGATTTCATTTGGTAAATGTCAGGCCCATTCAAACGTCAAGAAAGAGCGGCACAGGCGGCCCAGTCAGCACAGAAACAGCGGCCTCTAGTGGCCCAGGCTGCAAGTGCACATTTCAGGGAGAATCAGGACCAGCTATTGGAAAAATGCAGGGCGGCGGAATGTCCCGGCTGCTAGTCAGCCTCTGTAGCGCTGATTTAGGGTTGATTCCCAAAATCCCAGCAGTCCGGCAGGTGGCAGTGAAGGTGCTATCTCACAAGGACACCATTTTGGCTCCTGTACACATGACGCGCTGTGTGAGATGGGACTGTTGGTCAGTACCAAGTTGTTCTTCAACATTACGTCTTACGGTGTGGTCCACATTTCCATTTTCGGCGAGGCAATAAAACCTAGTCAAAATATACCTTCAAAGATCCCAAAAACCTAAGACGAATAAGGCCACATACTAACTGTAATTTGCACAACAGTATTTCTGTGTTTCACACTCCTGAACAGATGAGCACAAAAGCGTCTGTCATTTCTGTATCTGTCTGAAGCCTCCTGGGTATTTTTACTGGCTTAACGGCGAAATGGAAAGGAAAGGAACGAGGAGCTCTTTACAGAGGAGTTAATCTCTTCAAATTCCGGGAGATAAGGCTCTCAGACAATATTTGGAACGCGAGGCCGTTTCCTTTCACTCTGGGGCGTATAACGCGGTAGATTATCTGCACCTGAAATGCTGATTCAGAGTCTTTGAAGGGGAGAAATACGAATGAGTCTGTAACTGGCAATCAGAGCCACTGGCTGCCAATTTTCAGTTTCTCTCTTCACGGAGTCGCAGAGGATCGTTTGAGAGGCCGACGTCGCTTTCGCTGCGTGAGATCGGCCGAGGGGGGAGCGTGGTCCCGCTCGAACTCAGGCTCGGACCCACGCAGTCGCTCGGGGTCCACGGCCGTCTGTTTGCTGAACGGACCCTACCCCCTTAGCCTCTCGGTTTAGCCTGCATGTTACTGATGCATGTCCATTCTGTGGGAAGCCACACTGTGTTCATGGCATTTGACGTTTCCATCCTTTTTTAACGTTAGAGCTGAAAGGGGGGAAGAGGAGCCTGATCAGTCATTTAGGGGTGTGGGTTGTTCCAAACTGACAGGTTTTTAGTATATTTATGGCCTTAATCCAGCTGGAAAAAAAAGGTTTTGGCGCAAACGATGCGTCAGCTGCGCGTGTGCAGTCCTCCAATGCGATGATTGCGCAGCCCGGCTGCAGAGGGACACGCAGCGGTGGGCAGTGACTGGCCCAGAGGAGGGCACTGCGCTTGTCCGAATCCTCAGATGGGCCTGGGACAGCCCCACTAATGCACCGGGCCACAGAACGCTTGTGAGAAAAGAACTTCATGAATTACCAAATAAATTAAAGATAAATAAGATTACACAAAAAAGCAAACAATGACCAAATACCAAGTACAAACACCTACTTCACACTGATTAGATTATGTAGATGGATCTCTGAGCTCATGCAAGAGTCCTCTGACATCACAGCATCACAGTCTGCTGTTTCCAGTGTGATTCTGACATCACAGCATCACAGTCTGCTGTTTCCAGTGTGATTCTGACATCACAGTGTTAAGTCTGCTGTTTCCAGTGTTTCTGACATCACATGTTACGTCTGCCGTTTCCAGTGTGATTCTGACATCACAGCATTACATCTGCTGTTTCCAGTGTGATTCTGACATCACAGTGTTACGTCTGCTGTTTCCAGTGTGATTCGGACATCACAGTGAGACGTCTGCTGTTTCCAGTGTGATTCTGACATCACAGTGTTACGTCTGCTGTTTCCAGTGTGATTCTGACATCACAGTGTTATGTCTGCTGTTGCCAATGTGAACTTCTCAAAATACTGTCAGATATAGGCAACTCTCCTCAAATAGGCCATTTATTGTCCTTCTTCCTTCTATGCACTCACACTCATGGCAAGGATCTGCAAAGCACAGATTTGAAACAGTCTTGAAGCGCAGGATGTTTTATTGCTGGTCATGCTGAAACTTCAAGTAAACAGAGTGATATCTTTTTTCATTAAACGTACTTAAGTGATTAAAACAGATCTTTCTAAATTCAACTTATCATTTAATCTCCCTAACACGATGTGGAGAAGCTGTGTGTTACTTGCCAATTGATTAGTCAGATCGTTGGCATGCTTGTTAAAGAAGGAAAATGAATGAAAACAATTCAAACAGATTGATCAGTTTAAAGGGAAGTTTTCGCCCCACCAATTTTCAGCTCACCAACCCCCTTCCCCCCCCCCCAACACATTCCATGCATCTCCGTGAGAATGTAAAACAGGAGCGACATCCCAAATCAGCATGTTTCCTACGAGTCTGTCTTATGCCACAAGAAGAGAGATTATCTTACTGCTGTACTTTTCCCTTTGAAATTCCCCTGTCAATTTTAAGAAGCACCATTACTCTGATTTGGTTGAAGGCATGATGTAGTACAGTGACTGAAAGCTGAGCGTCCCTTGGGATGACTGCACTCATAATGAGGATAATTTCGGTTTCCTCAATAGAGAAAATTGGTCACGCTTCAAGTGGGACTCAGCAGAGGGTTCAGTGTGAAAGGGGCCTGGCTGATCTGACCAGCCCACTGTGAAGAACAGTGACAGCACCGCCATCCTTCCAGGCCCGCGGGAATAATCGACAGGAGCATTCAGAGAGAGCTTCAGCTCTGTGTACTTCAGCTCAGGGGAGCCTTCCCACAGCATGGAGGCACAGCGCTCCTCTGCCTCCATGAAATATGAAGTGGAGTCGCCACGAAATAAGCCTACCCCTCCGCTCCCTCCCCTCCCTCTCTGACCTCCCTCCGTCCCCTCCTCTCTACCTCCCTTTCTCTCCCTCCCTCCCCTCCCCTCCCTCCCTCCCCTCCCTTCCTATCTCTCCCTCCCTCCCCTCCCCTCCCTCCCTCTCTGACCTCCTTTCCTCCCTTCCCTCCTCGCTCCCTCCCTTTCTCCCTCCCCTCCCTCTCTCCCCTCCTCCCCTCCCTCCCTTCCTCCCTTCCGTTCTCTCTCTCCCTCCCCTCCCTTCCTCTGTCCCTGCCTCCCTTCCTGCCACCCTCCCCTCCTCCCCCCCCTTCCCCTGTCTCTGCCTCCATCGGCCTAAAGGCCCAGATTCACCCTTCAGGAACCAGCCTTCCTCCCCTCCTCCCCTCCCTCCTCTCTCTCTCTCTCTCCCTCCCCTCCCTCCCTTCCTCTGTCCCTCCCTCCGTCGGCCTAAAGGCCCAGATTCACCCTTCAGGACCAGCCTCTCCCAATCAGCTGGGTGACCCTGCTGAAGAGTCCAGCAGACAGACATGACAGATCGTGTGGAACAAAACCTACTGAAGCTTCTGCTTGTAAGAATATTGTCACTTTCCTGCCTCTGGGGAGGAACTGAACCATACCTGCTTTACAGGGGAAGCAATCAATAGCGCTGCTAGTTAGAAAGATTGGCCTCGAGCTGTGGTTCATTTCAAACTTCTCCCCTGACTGCATCCCTCACCGGTTGCTAACGATTTAATTACCTTTTCGGTTCTTTCCGGCTGAGGCTGTTTTTAAATAAGCCCCGTACGTTTGTGTGAACGAGCGTGTGCACGTGTGCGAGCACGAGAGTGCACGTGTGTCTTTAGCCCCCGGATGAGCAGTTTGGTCCTCCTGTCACACGATTGTCAAGGCTCAACAAATCCAGGGTTTACTGTGAAGATGGACACATAAAATGAAGATGGACACATAAAATTCAGTACAAAATAATATAGCAAGCAGTCATGGTTCAAACTGGGGGGGGGCGGGGGTGGGGGGGGGGGGTTAGGAGTGTGAGGGTATTCCACCCTCCATGGTATGTCAAATATTAACCATACCTTTTGTTATTTCAGAAAAATCTATTTATTACATTACATTATATGTCATACATTCAATAGAACTTCCAGAGATGATGTCATGCACAATTACTTTACACTCAGCAACCACATCAATGCGTGAATAAAATGTGTCATTAACTGTGTGAAAGGCTCATAATTTTCCAATGGTTTTGATTATAAGTAAGGGGAAAGTAGACATATAATTATTCTATAGTTCCTGTTCACGAAGTGAAAATGTTTATCATGTTTAACTAGGGGTGGGACATTTTACGATTCTCTCTACAAGATGACAAACAAGCTGATTTGTCCTTGCAATTACTTGAGAGCTCAGTTGTTTTTTTGGGTCCCTAAAGCCTGTTTTACAGCAGCAGAGCCACCTGAAGGCATTTTCGGCAGCTTTACTCCACACAGAACCCCCGGATATAACTGAACAGCTGTCAGTATCAGTCTGATTATCAGGCTTCAGTAGTCTGATTCAGTAGGTCACAAACACTGTTTGATAAAAGTTTTATTAGCTATTCTGGGAAACAAAGACATAAAAATAAACAAAGCTACACTACATCTAAGATTGCAAAACCTTAAGCCTACAGTTTGGTGCCTTTCGTGCGCACCTCAAGTGGAGAATAATAAAACCTAAGGCATTGTGGGGAATAAATGCGCTAAAAGACGTTAACGGCCTCCTACACTGCCGTTCAAAACCAATACAATTAAAGAAGAGAGAGGGTGACAAACAAGAACGCGAGTGCATAAAGCTTGCAGGAGACAGTGTGCGAGTCGTCTGTATGTTCCGTAAAGCTTGCAGGAGACAGTGTGCGAGTCGTCTGTATGTTCCGTAAAGCTTGCAGGAGACAGTGTGCGAGTCATCTGTATGTTCCGTAAAGCTTGCAGGAGACAGTGTGCGAGTCGTCTGTATGTTCTGTAAAGCTTGCAGGAGACAGTGTGCGAGTCGTCTGTATGTTCTGTAAAGCTTGCAGGAGACAGTGTGCGAGTCGCCTGTACATTCTGTAAAGCTTGCAGGAGACAGTGTGCGAGTCGTCTGTACGTTCTGTAAAGCTTGCAGGAGACAATGTGTGAGTCGCCTGTATGTTCTGTAAAGCTTGCAGGAGACAGTGTGCGAGTCGTCTGTATGTTCTGTAAAGCTTGCAGGAGACAGTGTGCGAGTCGTCTGTACGTTCTGTAAAGCTTGCAGGAGACAGTGTGCGAGTCGCCTGTATGTTCTGTAAAGCTTGCAGGAGACAGTGTGCGAGTCGCCTGTACGTTCTGTAAAGCTTGCAGGAGACAGTGTGCGAGTCGCCTGTACGTTCTGTAAAGCTTGCAGGAGACAGTGTGCGAGTCGTCTGTATGTTCTGTAAAGCTTGCAGGAGACAGTGTGCGAGTCGCCTGTACGTTCTGTAAAGCTTGCAGGAGACAGTGCGACTGAGTCGCCTGTATCTTCTGTAAAGCTTGCAGGAGACAGTGTGCGAGTCGTCTGTACGTTCTGTAAAGCTTGCAGGAGACAGTGTGCGAGTCGTCTGTATGTTCTGTAAAGCTTGCAGGAGACAGTGTGCGAGTCGTCTGTACGTTCTGTAAAGCTTGCAGGAGACAGTGTGCGAGTCGTCTGTACGTTCTGTAAAGCTTGCAGGAGACAGTGTGCGACTGAGTCGTCTGTACGTTCTGTAAAGCTTGCAGGAGACAGTGTGCGAGTCGTCTGTACGTTCTGTAAAGCTTGCAGGAGACAGTGTGCGAGTCGTCTGTATGTTCTGTAAAGCTTGCAGGAGACAGTGTGCGAGTCGTCTGTACATTCTGTAAAGCTTGCAGGAGACAGTGTGCGAGTCGTCTGTACATTCTGTAAAGCTTGCAGGAGACAGTGTGCGAGTCGTCTGTACGTTCTGTAAAGCTTGCAGGAGACAGTGTGCGAGTCGTCTGTATGTTCTGTAAAGCTTGCAGGAGACAGTGTGCGAGTCGTCTGTACATTCTGTAAAGCTTGCAGGAGACAGTGTGCGAGTCGTCTGTACGTTCTGTAAAGCTTGCAGGAGACAGTGTGCGAGTCGCCTGCATGTTCTGTAAAGCTTGCAGGAGACAGTGTGCGAGTCGCCTGCACGTGCCCCTTGCCTTGGCCTACAAAGAAGGCCTGAGTATGTTCTGCAGGAGAGAGTCTATAGATGATTTATGTAATTGTCTGGCATCAGTGTGACTACTTAGTGAACGACTTTCATGATTATAAGCCCACCTCTTGAATAGCCTAGAATAAATAGTGGTGTGTTGATGATGAAGGCCATTATAGCTGAAAGATAGAGATTTCCAAAGAAAATTTTGCCTAAAGAATTCTCTTCGCTCTCTCTCTCTCTGTCACCTCACTCTCTCAAATATACATACATATATATACTGTATATATACAGTACCAGTCAAAAGTTTGGACACACCTGCTTAAACCAGTTTTTTCATGATTAAAAATGCTTTAAACTGTATAAACATGTCTAGAAACACTTAATATTTCATTATATGATATATGTACTTATATAAGCAGATAATCTTAAGTGGATCGCATTCAAAAGTTTGATTTTAAAATGAAAATGGAAATCCTGTAAGCTCACTGGGAGGGGGGGTGCATTGTTTTGTTATTTAAATATCTTGGTACGTATTGGTGTTCATGATGACGTCTATCTTAACAGGTGCTCCAGGACTTGTAGAATTTTTCATATTTAAAAAAATAAAGACCACCCGCCATATTTCAAAATGCATGGGGTATATTCCTACATCATTTTCACCACATGCAGTACCATATATTTCCAATGAAGGGTAGAAGGGTGAAATAATGGTTTGGCCATGCCACATACATGGACTTTTTTCCCCACAATGCACTGAACCATGCAGTGCATACACAAACTCCTTAAAGCATGTTAGTGCAGCTCAGACTTCCTCTGTCCAGATCCCAGCCTAATGCATTATGAGCTAAAAGGCTGATCCCAGATCAGCAATCAGCATAATCAGCTTCAGGAACACGGGTCCAGGTGCTGCAGCACACAAACTCCAAATCCCACACAGTCATCTCACATCGTTACTGAATGGCCAGCTCAACTGTCACGCGTGTTCACATGGCAAGTAAATGGGCTTGATAAAGTAAGTAAATATTACACTTTACTGTGCCCAGTTTTAATGATCCAAATAGGTATTTTCTCCGTGAATCAACATGCTGGGCAGTAGGAAAGCAACACAGAGAACAATAGAGGCCTTGGTCCACATAGTATGCATGCTATTCCTTATAAAAAGAGCAGTAATATCACTGAGCACTTCATACAGTCATGTGGATACAGCAGCACATCCTCTAAGACTGAATTAATTTTTTTTAATACTTAATTATCACTTTTAAGGCAAAGCTTTGTCTGAGTAAAGAATTCAGCGATATGCTCTCACACCCTCAGCTCCTCCTCCTCCCTGCCCCAGCCACACATTTAAAACAATAGGGGATGAGGCATTTCCAGCTAACACTCCGAATTTAATGGAACACTCTGGCAGATTTTATGAGGCGTTCTACTTCTAAATCAATTTTTTTTTAAAACCTTTTTTAAAACTTGATTTCCACCCACTATAACTATTTTACTGGTTTGTTTGTGCTCTCTTTATTCTTCTTTTATTTTATCTAGACACTTTTATAGTGTATTGTACATTGCACCATATAAGAAAAGCACTCTACAAATTAAAGTTTATTATTATTATTATTATTATTATTATTATTATTATTATTACTATTATTATTATTATTGTTATTATTACTATTATCATCATCATCTTCAGCTGTAGTAGTAGCTGTACTCGTAGCAGTAGTGGTAGCTGTAGTAGAAGCAGTATCAGTAGCATTGTCAGTATCAGTAGCAGCAGTAGTAGCAGTATCAGTATCAGTAGCAGCAGTAGTAGCAGTAGCAGTAGCAGCAGTAGTAGCAGTATCAGTATCAGTAGCAGTAGCAGTATCAGTATCAGTAGCAGCAGTAGTAGCAGTATCAGTATCAGTAGCAGTATCAGTAGCAGCAGTAGTAGCAGTATCAGTACCAGTATCAGTAGCAGTATCCATATCAGTATCAGTATCAGTATCAGTATCAGTATCAGCATCAATAGCAGCAGTAGTAGCAGTATCAGTAGCAGTACCAGTACCAGTACCAGTATCAGTATCAGTACCATTATCAGTATCTGTATCCGTATCAGTATCAGTAGCAGTATCAGTATCAGCATCAATAGCAGCAGTAGTAGCAGTATCAGTATCAGTAGCAGTAGCAGTAGCAGTAGCAGTATCAGCATCAATAGCAGTAGCAGTATCAGTATCAGTAGCAGTATCAGTATCAGTATCAGTAGCAGTATAACTTGCTATGCAATGCAGATTTAGGAGTATGTGACCATGTTTTGAGGACCATGTCTCTTTCTAAGCCGTATTGGTCCATTTTTGGTACAGTGTGCCAACTCTGACTGTATATGGCATGCTATGAAATCCCAACTCAGGGGAAGCTATAATCGGAATGTAAGGTGTCTTGTGTGCTAAAAAAAAGCCCTAAAATTCAATTAAGCTTTAAGATGGAAATGAAATTATATATTTTTTCAGGCGGTTATATAATGAGTGGAATAATGGCTTCCACTGTAAAAGGTACACTTAATATCCCAGGTGTTCCTGGATCAAAATCAGGTAAATGTGTTATCTCAGCCAAAATCACTCAGGGGTTAAATCTCAGCCAAAATCACTCAGGGGTCAAATCCCAGCCACAATCACTCAAGGGTTAAATCCCAGTCACAATCACTCAGGTGTTAAATCTCAGCCAAAATCACTCAGGGGTCAAATCCCAGCCACAATCACTCAGGGGATAAATCCCAGCCAAAATCACACAGGGGTTAAATCCCAGCCAAAATCATTCAGGGGTTAAATCCCAGCCAAAATCACACAGGGGTTAAATCCCAGCCAAAATCACACAGGGGTTAAATCCCAGCCACAATCACTCAGGGGTTAAATCCCAGCCAAAATCACACAGGGGTTAAATCCCAGCCACAATCACTCAGGGGTTAAATCCCAACCGAAATCATTCAGGGGTTAAATCCCAGCCACAATCACTCAGGGGTTAAATCCCAACCAAAATCACTCAGTGGTTAAATCCCAGCCAAAATCACTCAGGGGTTAAATCCCAGCCAAAGTCAGGCGGGGGAGAAACCTCGTCTAAAGCGCATCTGATTTATATTGTAGACATTCTGAGGAATCCATTCCCCTCTTTTACTGAGTTTGAATCCTTTCCTTTTGGAGGAGAAAAAGATTTGCATGGAGATTTGTTGCCTTACATTCAAATGGCCCTAATTTTGGCCATCCATGTAATAATTATTCCCCATAAAACATTCATGCATTTGTAGGATTAATAGCACAGGTTGTGCCAGTTTGCTCTTCACCTTGAAACAATGTGTGAGGAATTCAGAATATTGCATTCTTTAATAGCTAATTATAAAAAAAGTAATATAAATAAAACATTCATATATTTTTTCTTAAAGATTCAAAAACAATTTCCAAAATAGTTTTGATAACTCATTTATTTTCATTGACTGCAACAGCATTAAGTTGGTTAATTTAACACGGTAATCTACAGTTTTACAAACACAGTTCGAAAATTGCAATTCTGGATACAGAATTCTAATCTCTTAAACAGCACAACAAGAACTTCCTTTAATTTTGGTAAAAAAGGTTCATTTGCAGTCATTGCCTTGTCACCGAGGAGCATTAATGTTAATTACGATACAGCACCACTTTGGAGTAAGTGCCTCTGTTTAAAGTGCAAGTTTGCTTTTGAAACAGGCCTAATTATTGCCGACACTGCACACTTTTTTGTCACAGAGGCAATGTGGAATTCTCTATGCAGGCAAAGCCCTGATGTCCAAGTAATCTACAGTTTGATCATACATATCGTGAACTCTGTGTTCTTCCCTTTAATATCCCAGACTCCTCTACACTGTGCTACACCGCTGGGTCCCTGTGCTACACCGCTGGGTCTCTGTGCTACACTGCTGGGTCTCTGTGCTACACCGCTGGGTCCCTGTGCTACATCGCTGGGTCTCTGTGCTACACTGCTGGGTCCCTGTGCTACACCGCTGGGTCTCTGGGTCTGTGCTACACCGCTGGGTCCCTGTGCTACACCACTGGGTCTCTGTGATACAGTCCCTGTGCTACACCACTGGGTCTCTGTGCTACACTGCTGGGGCCCTGTGCTACACCACTGGATCTCTGTGCTACAGTCCCTGTGCTACACCACTGGGTCTCTGTGCTACACCGTTGGATCTCTGTGCTACAGTCCCTGTGCTACACCACTGGGTCTCTGGATCTCTGTGCTACACCACCAGGTCCCTGTGCTACACCACTGGGTCTCTGGATCTCTGTGCTACACCACTAGGTCCCTGTGCTACACTGCTGAGTCTCTGTGCTACACCGCTGGGTCTCTGGGTCTCTGTGCTACACCGCTGGGTGCCTGGGTCCCTGTGCTACACCGCTGGGTCTCTGTGCTACACCAGTGGGTCTCTGGGTCTCTGTGCTACACCGCTGGGTGCCTGGGCCTCTGTGCTACACCACTGGGTCCCTGTGCTACACTGCTAGGAGCTCTGGGTCCCAGAATGAGTCCCAGCCGGAGACCTGGCTGACAAAATCAGGCTGACTCCAGAGGTTTAGACAAGTCGTGTTCAATTCTGAGCCAACATTTAACAGGGGCTGCAGTGAGCCCCCCTCCCCCCTGCACCCTCTCTATACATCTTCTTAAATTTTCTGCTGCTTGTGTGCAAAAACCTGTGTTGTTCTGAAAAAAAAAAACTTGAGCCCAACACAAACAATAATATAAATGTTGCAAAACAACCATGCCTGCTTCACAAGAAATTACTCATCCTCTCTATCCAATAAGAACAATGTGTGAGACGTTAAAAACTGAAAGAGCCCAGACTGCTCAATTTCCAGCCTTCTCCACATAAAACAATTGAGAGTTACTGTTAGACCTGATATGGTGCAAGAGCATTTCTCCCACCCATGTAGTGCTGTAAATAGCATCTCATAAAAAACACGTTTTCAACGTACAAAAATGCCAAGTTACTCAAAAGTATTGATATCAAAATGACGCCAAGTTACGGTACTACAAACAATATAGGCTATCTTGCCTCACCGAAATGACAAGGTGTATTTCAAAGCAATGCTACCCAATATTTCCTCAATTCTTTCAAGTCACTTGGCCCTGTGTGTATAAGCATGCACTACATGGACAGGCCAAACATATGTGTGGATGGCTCTCACAGTCAAGATTGATTGAATAGGCGTGTATATGTCCAATTTGTATTGGTATGTATGTATTTCGCTGCCCAGCCTTTCTGTTGCGTGAATGATAGTATGTTTCTTGGTATAAGTGTGTGTTCCTAAAAATGTGAATGTAACATGCTGCGAGGGAAATGTCCCCATGGGGATAAAGAAGTTCTCTATGTATGTATGTACAATATGCATTTTATATGCAGTATTTGTTGTACGTAGCAAATATACAATAACTTGCACATGTACTCAAATTCAGTTCAGAAGCAAGTATAAACATGTTTTCTGGAGAAATATGCTTCCTGTAGTTACTCAGCAGCAGTTTTGTACATGAATTTCAATGTGTTCCATGAGGCAATTCGAAATATTTGACTCTTTGATCTGACACAAAGTTTGCATGACATTGTAAAATGGTAGGATTACAAAACACAGGGCCAAGTGACTTGAAAGAATTGAGGAAATATTGGGTAGCATTGCTTTGAAATACACCTTGTCATTTCGGTGAGGCAAGATAGCCTATATTGTTTGTAGTACCGTAACTTGGCGTCATTTTGATATCAATACTTTTGAGTAACTTGGCATTTTTGTACGTTGAAAACGTGTTTTTTATGAGATTTCATTTCTTTTTGCAAAGCGTTTTATTATGAGAGTGAGAAATGCGAAGTGACCCTGTAAGAAACGGTTGTGGATTATGGCTATCGTTGTGTGAATTTGTATACAGTCTGATGAGCGTGTACCGTTCAGCAGTTTCGGTTTGCTATATATGTAAAACAGTGGCTGTGACAAAGGGTGCGGTGGCGTATAAGTGTAAACGCATGAGAAACGCAGATGGAATATGGCCAGTGTATGTACTCACGGATTTGACGTCCATCCAACGAGCCTTGACTGACAAAAGAATCAGCAAGCCCGTAGAATTATAACTCCCTAGGTCGCAACTTGTGTAGCCTTCTGTCGTGCTCCGTTTTGTCTGTTATTTCGTGGAGATGCACTTTCAGTGTTTGTAAGGTTTATAAGGCATTTTGATAGGCTTATCTGCAGGTAGGAATCCTCTTCGCTGTTTTGCTGAACTAGAACGGAAAACATGATAGTGGAGAATAGGAGCAGTCGTATATGTCCCAGCAGGCTTTGCTTATGAGAAAATAACAACAGTGTGAGAGAAATTAGGATGAAATTATGAAATTGCGTAGTTGAAACAATATGTTTTTAGCAGAATGGGCATGTAGGTGAAGGTTGACATGATCACGGAGTATAGTGCGAAGTAAATGGAGTGACCATGAGCGAGCTTATATTCCTTATCGAACGGTATATATAACAGTCGCTATAAAGCGTTAGCCGTTGAAGTGGAGGGTTAAGTAACGTGTGAAATCTATTGCACTGCAGTGTTTTTTTCATGTTCAGTACTAGTAGTTATAATTATGAGTGAATCATGATTTTAAATGTAATGTTTTAATGGGGAGTTGCAGAACGTACATACGTAGTAATTGTTTGTATGTGGCTAGATAGAGAACAGGGCGAGGTAACATGAATGTAGAAACGTGGCGTTTGCTGATAAGGTTTTGTACGGTAGCCAAGTGAAGAAATGTAGTTAGTAGAAATGGCACAGCGGTGAACTGGTGTAACTTTTTAATAAAAGGAATACATTTGCCGTCATGAAATGCATATGGGTGGCCATGGGTGAGTTTTGGTAAAGCAAATATAAGCGTAAGAGAACGTTAGTGTAAAAGAGGAAATTACCTGCCTGAACGCGATTCGATCCTTCAACCAGACGTTTACCAGTCTGTCACTTTGTTAGGGCAGCACCATGACATAGCTATGCAATGCGTGAAATATCATTAGCAAACCTGTCCGTGGTTTTAAAGAAGAACACAGGCGAGTAAGCACAGAAGAGCTCCCGTTGAATCCATATGGCTTTGCAATATTGTAGCCGGTTAACAATTGAACGTGCAGACGGTACGTCATAATACAGTGTATACGTTCCGTGAACGGCGGGTAGATATGGTGCAAAAGCAATAATTGAGAAGTAGTAGACAATTATTAGTGAGGGTAAAAGCAGGTTAAAGAAACATGGTCTTAGCTGGGCTTGAACCTCCGACCCTGTGTTCCCAAGACTGGGACCTTACCCACTAGGCCACCGACGAACTAGCTGTTTGTACTGGAAAAGTTTCAGAGTACAAAGATATGGGTATTGTGCGTGTGTATTAGTGAGGGTAAAAGCAGGTTAAAGAAACGCGTTCCTAGCTGGGCTTGAACTTACGATCCTGTGTTCCCAAGACTGTAACCTTACCCACTAGGCCACCGACGAACTAGCTGTTTGTACTGGAAAAGTTTCAGAATAAAAAGATAAGGGTATTGTGCGTGTGTATGCGAGTTTTTCATTGGGTGGTGTACGTGAAGATTTGGCGGGTGTCGGTAAAATGTCCAATGGGCAGACATGTTGTTAGTGGGATAGGCGGCAGGAAAAATAAGAATGAGAAGAAGAAGAAGAAGAAGAAGAAGAAAGAGAAGAAGAAGGAGAAAACGCAAATTCCCCTTAGTTTGGAGCTTTATTGTGTGGACATGTGAAGTTTTTTATGAAATCTGTCTGTTGAAATGGGGTCAGAATGTACAGAATTTAATGTTTTTAAGGGCTGAGTGTCTGTGGCTGTTGTGGTTATTTCTGTGGGGAACCCTGAAAAGTGCCAAACTCTCGGTGCTGTATAGGTATGGGGCATGCCCCCGCCAAGGCGTAACTTGGCGGGATGGCATACCTGCCATCCCAATCAAGTTTCAAAATGGCCCAGAGCAAGAAACGATACAAATCAGCTATGAGCTCTGTTTCTCATTACACAAACAACAACACGCTGCAAATACATTAAACCGAGAAAAAAAGGCCGGCAGCTAATTGTAAACAAAGCAGCATAATTAATGCAGTCGAGTGAGGTATTCAACAGGAGATAACAGAATCTAACGCACCGGGTGACATCATCTCTACAAACTGAGATCATCTTTTTATATTGTTCTGTCTTGTGCTTGACTCATTACAGAAACAAATGAGTCTATGAAACATATGCTTAGGGGGGTAAAATGTGATTAGAATGCTACTCAATCGTGCTTTTGAACTTTATGGAACACGTCCTCTCTCCTCTGCACTTGATGTGGCTGAGATAATTTGGGTTCCTGGCTAAGACACCGCTGGGATTGAGTATCTTTGTGAATCCTGCCAGATCTTTCCCGTTGCGAAACAAGAGTGTGGTTTAAGGCTGTGGTCGCGACTCCACCTCTCATCTCCGATTATAGTCCTCGTGTCTTAAGGAGGCAAGCTCAGGAGCTGGCTTTTCCTGCCCTGAAGGCTGCTTGAATGCCAGCCTACAAGAACACTGCTTCCCACGTATGTGTCTACACCCCCCCCCCCAATGCCCCATGGTGCTCAGCCAGGGTACTCCTCCCCAACAGCCCGCGTTCAGTGAACGGGTGAAAACGTTCCCTTCTCCTCGTGACTCATTGCAGTCAGGTCACGTGAGCGACTGCGTGGTCATCTGGAACCACAGCAACGAATTACCCAAAAGTAAGACACATTCGCTAGAACCCTAATTCTACCATGTTCTCATCGGCGCTCGAAAGAAATAGCCCATCAGTGAGCGGACCCAAAGCACGCTTTCTGCTAGCCCGTAAACAAATGAGCTTAAATTGCACCACAGCTCCTATTTGAAATATTCTGGCTTCATGTGGTGGCCATAAATTTAAAGGGGAGCCCGAATTGCATGCGAGTTATGGTCCCCAGACACTTTATAATGGATTCTAAAATGCGCCAGTCCTACCCTGAAAAAAACTGTCAAACGTTTATTAGATTTGAGTAGCATACGGAAAATTGCTTATTGTAAAATAAAAATGGATTTTAAATGCATAATTGAATGGAGAATTTCATGCACGCGTGCGCACACACACACACACAAAACACACACACACACACATACACACACACACACACTTCAGATCCAGGGGAAACAGATTTGAGTAGCGAGCCTGAATTGGAAGGTGGGGAAGGGAATATGCATGTTGAATATTTTCTTAAAGTATAACAGAAACCGACTGCAGCTTAAGACAGGCCCTGGGGCCTGGATGAACATGTGGCCCCTGACTGCGCATCAGGGCCACAAAACCATGGAAGAGCTGAAAGAAAGCGATAAAAGCCTGTTTTCTGTTATGAGATAAATTAGCACATTGTGAGCTCCCGTTCCAACAGACGCTGACACACACAGCCCAAGCAGAAAACGTGTGTACTTCTGAAATGGAAGCCTAAGACAAAGTAAGTATATTTTGTGAGAAATCAATACAAGAGTGCTCAGAGAGATAAATCGTTTGAATTTGTAAGATCAGCATGAGGCTTCCTGCAGCTTAGAGGCTTTTCCATGCGGGCTGCTCAGCTTCAAAATGAAGCAAAAACAAAAACATTCCTCTCAGCTTCACCCCTGTGTGTGTGTATGTGTGTGTGTGCGCATGTGTGCATGTGTATGCATGTCTGTGTGTGTGTATGTGCGTGTGTGTGTGTGTATGTATTTATCTGTGTTTATGTGTGTGTTTGTGTCTGTGTATGCATGTCTGTGTGTGTGTATGTGCGTGTGTGTGTGTGTATGTATGTATCTGTGTTTATGTGTGTGTCTGTGTCTGTGTGTGTATGTGTGTGTGTGTGTATGTATGTATCTGTTTATGTGTATGTATGTATCTGTGTTTATGTGTGTGTCTGTATCTGTGCGTGGGTGTGTGTGTGTGTGTGTATGTATGTATCTGTGTTTATGTGTGTGTCTGTGTCTGTGTCTGTGTGTGTATGTGTGTGTGTATGTATGTATCTGTGTTTATGTGTGTATCTGTATCTGTGTGTGTATGTGTGTGTGTGTGTATGTATGTATCTGTGTTTATGTGTGTGTCTGTGTCTGTGTGTGTATGTATGTATCTGTGTTTATGTGTGTGTCTGTATCTGTGCGTGGGTGTGTGTGAGTGTGTGTGTCTTTCTGTCTGTCTGTGTCTACAGGTGTGCATACCGGTGGGATGCGGGTGTAATGAGAAATGTTAGTCAGCTGCTGATACAGTGACAGTGAATAAAACTAGAAGCCTGATGGCCCAGTAAGAAGACAAATCTAACCTAGTCCCATGCGCACACTTAGGCTATATCTTTTGTTTTCCAAAAATGCAATGCTAACAAATTCCGAATGTCATTCCTGTTTACTTGTATTTAACAACCATAAACCAAGTTTCTGTTCTCCCAGCTCATGAATATTAATTCATGTTACACATATAAATAGGCAAATTAATATTCATGAGCTTGGAGAACAGAACCCTGCAAGACAGCCATTATATCAAGAGAAAATATGACCGATTAAAAAGAAACTAAACATTACATCCTCTTCACAAGCCTAGCAGTCAGGCTCTACATGAGATGGGCCTTAATAATTAATGTAATAATAATTACAATACAAATTAAGGGCCAAGTTACATTACTTAACATAAGTCCTGCGAATGCATTTCTTAAAATCCTATCTGTCATTTAAAAAATTATGCAACAATTAATCCATCTACAACTTGTCACCTAATTTTGCATAACTTTCTATCTGGCTGTTGCCGAACACTCTGTAATACAATGAAAACATATCATATGTTTTCAAATGAACATTTAGAGGTTGGCCTTTTATAAATACTTGAAGACTTTTTGCAGAACATTAAATATAACATCAAAAACAAATTATGTCACAGAGTCAAAAAACAGTGAGTAGAGGTATCAGTAGCAATTCATTAATAAAAGTTTAATTAATATCATGGGTAGATAGTTCCACTGCACTTACTTATTTTAAGATTGAATCATTATTACAGAAAGTATTCATAATGATCCAATGCTGACATAAAAATATTTAAAACTGGTGCTGAATTAGCACATTCATTTTTATTAAATTTAGCAGTGCAGCTCAATTTGGGGCACTTGGGAAAGGTATAGGGAACAAAATTGAGGTCTCAGCTTTAATATAAAAATCACGTGTTGAAACATGTTATTCTTATTCTTTTCCAGGTGTTCAAAATATGCAAATGCGTTTATTTATATGCAAAATGCGTTCATTTATATTTAAGTTTTGTTTAGTATTTTATTCATTACTTTATGAATTATTAATCATCCTCATTATTCCCTCTTGCATTGACACCGTGTTGCTCATTGTGCGGTACGCCGTCCATCTACTTTCTAGTTTGGAGGTGTGAGGGACTGTATATAAGAACAGGAATTGAAAAAAAAAAAAAAACTCTTTGTGTGGAATGGCATGCTACATATAATACCTGAGCGTTCTAGAACAGCGCAAGTGACTCCAAACACAGCATGTCAACATTCTGCCGTTCACTCGCCACCACACACTCTTCTTTGGTCAACTTCACACGAGGAAAAGCGTTCGGTCTCAAACCTGCCCAAAAGCATGAGAAACCATGACATTTATGTGTCAATGTGATCCCCATGCCCTTTTCATCTCAGTTCTAAGGCAATACAGACAATCATCAATCATGTCAGTCTCAGACCTTCATGCATGTACGTCCTCTGTACATTTAAAGGCCACATGCACTGTACAGTGTGTATATTTCCACCCCGTAGTTCCATGTCCCATCTTTTTGCTTTCTTAATGAATTAAGCAGCTCTCTGTGGTGTGCTTTCATTGCTCATCCTCGGTACGATTAATCTCATTGGGCCTCATTCCCAAAACGTGCATGATCACACAGATCGTAAACTGTGTGTAAGAGTGCTTCCAAGAAAAGAAAGTGTTTTTTTTTCTTATCTGAATTTGTTCATGGCTTTTTCCTTGTGATAATTGCATGAACAGGATTACAGCATGTAATTTTTTTTAGAACACTTTTGATATCAGTAAATTAAAAGCACAAAGAAAAGAAAATCTCAGTGCCTCTCTGACTGCTCCAGGCTCTGAAATCAGCCACGCCTAATTTCACTGTGCCAGAATCCTAACAACCAATCAGGACAGCTCTCTGCAAGGAGGCCAATCAGGACAGCTCTCTGCTAGGAGGCCAATCAGGACAGCTCTCTGCTAGGAGGCCAATCAGGACAGCTCTCCGCAAGGAGGCCAATCAGGACAGCTCTCTGCAAGGAGGCCAATCAGGACAGCTCTCTGCTAGGAGGCCAATCAGGACAGCTCTCTGCTAGGAGGCCAATCAGGACAGCTCTCTGCAAGGAGGCCAATCAGGACAGCTCTCTGCTAGGAGGCCAATCAGGACAGCTCTCTGCTAGGAGGCCAATCAGGACAGCTCTCTGCTAGGAGGCCAATCAGGACAGCTCTCTGCTAGGAGGCTTCCCTGCCTGCCAGTCAATCCTGTTACGTGTTCACAGCACTCACATAGCAGGCAGGGCGGGGCAGAGAGACTGCAGAGATGGTGCTGACGCAAAACTCCGTTGCATCCTTGTCATGTTACGTTTAAAACTATATTTTACACTGAATTTGTCATGAAGACATACAAAGTCAAGACATTTTTTGAGTAAAATCAGATGAAACTCATTAGCCTGTAGCCACAAAAGCAGCTGTTTGTGTGACTGGTGACAATAGCTAAGCTGGCTAGCTTTCAAATGATGTAAAACACCAGTGCTGTCATCTTATGTTCAAAAGCTTCTAAAATATATTTTCACTCTGAATTTGGCATTTAAGCATACAGATTATGAAAGTCTAAATATTGTTCTCCTAATATGAGTTCAAACCCTAAAACAGCCAAAAATAGTGAACATTTTCAACATAAACATCGATTGATTTTAAATTTGCCCCAGCGACTTCCAACTGATTATGACAGAATGGGTCACATGACCTCTCTCTCCAGTACTCAGATGTCTGGCACCACGTGAACATGTGATTGGAGGGAGGGGCTTTGGATGGAGAGCTGAGGGGAGGGGGTGGGAGTAGGTGGAATGTTAAAAAAAAAATCTAGCTCTCTCTCACTCGTTTCTCCAAACTTACATACTGCAACTTTACCCACTTTATATCTCATTCAGTTATTCAAACAGAGAAATGGCTGAATGGAACAGAATGATGCAGCATTCAAGCTTAACATGCCTATAACCATATTTTCTTGTTTGCTAGCATATTTTAAAGCCAGAATGCAACTATTTTCTGTAAAAGGAAATCCTGTATCAAACCCTGTATCACTTGCATCAAAGCTAATATGTAGGGAAATACAACACACAAACAACACACTTGGATGCTCTAACCATCTCCCACACAATTGGGAGAAGCCAGTTATAAATCACAGGGGGCTTAGTTCCAGTTTCATTTGAATTCTCACAAAATTCCACTGCATGTTCTGTGCACTCATACAATAACACAAACAGCTGGTGTTTTGTGGAACTGCAATAAAAAAGGCTGAGCAGGCCACTTGAGCACAAGCCCTGTTTAGTGACCATCTGTCTGTACTGATCAGCAGGACCAGGAACAGCCTGTTCCTCTAGGCCGACTCGCTCTAACATGACCTGCACCATGACCTGCACCATGACCTGCACCATGACCTGTACCATGACCTGCACCATGACCTGTACCATGACCTGCACCATGGCCTGCACCATGACCTGAAACAGACCTGCACCATGACCTGTACCATGACCTGTACCATGACCTGCACCATGACCTGCACCATGACCTGTACCATGACCTGCACCATGACCTGAAACAGACCTGCACCATAACCTGCACCATAACCTGCACCATGACCTGCACCATGACCTGCAGCAGACCTGCACCATGACCTGCACCATGACCTGTACCATGACCTGCACCATGGCCTGCACCATGACCTGAAACAGACCTGCACCATGACCTGCACCATGACCTGTACCATGACCTGCACCATGGCCTGCACCATGACCTGCACCATGACCTGTACCATGACCTGAACCATGATCTGCAGCAGACCTGCACCATGACCTGCACCATGACCTGAACCATGACCTGCAACAGAGCTGCACCATGACCTGTACCATGACCTGAACTATGACCTGCACCATGACCTGCACCATGACCTGCACCATGACCTGTACCATGACCTGCACCATAACCTGCACCATGACCTGTACCATGACCTGAACCATGACCTGAACTATGACCTGTACCATAACCTGCACCATGACCTGCACCATGACCTGTACCATGACCTGCACCATGACCTGCACCATGACCTGTATCATGACCTGCACCATGACCTGCACCATGGCCTGCACCATGACCTGCAGCAGACCTGCACCATGACCTGCACCATGACCTGCACCATGACCTGTACCATGACCTGCACCATGACCTGCACCATGACCTGAACCATGACCTGCACCATGACCTGCACCATGACCTGCACCATGACCTGCAGCAGACCTGCACCATGACCTGCACCATGACCTGCACCATGACCTGTACCATGACCTGCACCATGACCTGCACCATGACCTGCACCATGACCTGTACTATGACCTGCACCATGACCTGCAGCAGACCTGCACCATGACCTGCACCATGACCTGCACCATGACCTGTACCATGACCTGAAACAGACCTGCACCATGACCTGTACCATGACCTGCACCATGACCTGTACCATGACCTGTACCATGGCCTGCACCATGACCTGCACCATGACCTGCAGCATGACCTGCAGCAGACCTGCACCATGACCTGTACCATGACCTGCACCATGACCTGCACCATGACCTGTACCATGACCTGAACCATGATCTGAACCATGACCTGCACCATGACCTGCACCATGACCTGTACCATGACCTGCACCATGACCTGCACCATGACCTGAACTATGACCTGTACCATGACCTGCAGCAGACCTGCACCATGACCTGCACCATGACCTGCACCATGACCTGTACCATGACCTGAACCATGATCTGAACCATGATCTGAACTATGACCTGTACCAGGTGACCAGCACCATGACCTGCACCATGACCTGCAGCAGACCTGCACCATGATCTGAACTATGACCTGTACCATGACCTGCACCATAACCTGCACCATGACCTGTACTATGACCTGCACCATGACCTGCAGCAGACCTGTACCATGACCTGAACCATGACCTGAAACAGACCTGCACCATGACCTGCACCATGACCTGTACCATGACCTGCACCATGACCTGAAACAGACCTGCACCATGACCTGCACCATGACCTGTACCATGACCTGCACCATGACCTGAAACAGACCTGCACCATGACCTGCACCATGACCTGTACCATGACCTGAACCATGACCTGAAACAGACCTGCACCATGACCTGCACCATGACCTGTACCATGACCTGCACCATGACCTGAAACAGACCTGCACCATGACCTGCACCATGACCTGAAACAGACCTGAAACAGACCTGCACCATGACCTGCACCATAACCTGCACCATGACCTGAAACAGGCCTGAAACAGACCTGAAACAGACCTGCACCATGCAGTTTGCATCAGCATGTCACGCTTTACAGCAGCCAGGCTGAATCACACCAGCATGCTACGCTTTACTGCAGCCAGGCTGAATCACACCAGCATGCTACACTTTACAGCAGCCAGGCTAAATCACACCAGCATGCTACGCTTTACTGCAGCCAGGCTGAATCACACCAGCATGCTACGCTTTACTGCAGCCAGGCTGAATCACACCAGCATGCTACGCTTTACTGCAGCCAGGCTGAATCACACCAGCATGCTACGCTTTACTGCAGCCAGGCTAAATCACACCAGCATGCTACGCTTTACAGCAGCCAGGCTGAATCACACCAGCATGCTACGCTTTACAGCAGCCAGGCTAAATCACACCAGCATGCTACGCTTTCCTGCAGCCAGGCTGAATCACATCAGCATGCTACGCTTTACTGCAGCCAGGCTGAATCACACCAGCATGCTACGCTTTACTGCAGCCAGGCTAAATCACACCAGCATGTCACACTTTACAGCATGCTAACGCCTCCATGTTATTGGAGCTAATTGCTATTTGACAGTGGTTTGAATGAAGTGGCTGTAATTATTGTATTATTGGATTAAAATAGCAAGCATTCATGGATTACCTAAATATATGTGATGCATAGCACATTAAGTACCTTGGTTAATGAGAACTGCCACTGCACAACAGAAACTCATTTCCGCACAGAAGACACGTGTACAGCTAATCCATACATACAGCTAATCTCCATTGAAAATAATCCACTAAAAATATCCATAATGCTCAACATGCTGGAGAGCACACTGATGCTCATGGTTAGTTCATTTAATGCATTGTTTCTGTAAAACAAGCAGATGTGTGTTGAGCATTTACTTATAGTAAGAACACAGAATGTGCAGAAATTTAAATAGGCTATACCTATATCAATACAGTCACTGAGGTTTTTAGTCTAAAACCTACATGAATAGGCAGTTGTCCACTTAAAACAGTCAAACGTCTTAGTTGAAATATGTAACAACCGGAATTCACCAGACCCAGTATTCTCTCTGATGATTCCTCCTCTAAGGCCATGTTCCATCTCAGCAGCACAGTATTTAAGGCATTTAACAGTAGTGTTCATGTGTACTGTGTTAACTGGACACAGTGAGAAAAAGAATACATACAACTGAATTTTGAAAACAAAGCTCAGCATTTAGCCTGTGAATGCATGTTTGCCGTGTCTCACCACCTGGTGAGATGGCATCTAACTGTCTCATTGGATGCGACGGCGTCCAATCAGGACAGGGCCAACTACCTCTCCCCTTGGGGCGATTCAGCTCTGCCTTATCTGTTCAGCTTTCCGTAACATGCTTACAGTCCCTCACACAGCTGAGGAATTTACATTTCCCTGCTGTCTGTTACAAACGCTGGTCCATCTCTTCAATTTGCAGGTTATTTCAGTGCTTTTGATTGGCCAACATCATACTAGTATACTGTAGATGCCTATGCTTTTATAATGTGCCATTTTACAGGAGAGGGGTGTGCCCACAGGACTGAACATGACATGGGTCTACATACCTCACACAGCATAGTTAAAGAAATTTTGTATGTAGATACGGTTACGATTTTGTGAACAGGATGTCTAATGCTCTAACA
Organism: Anguilla pacifica; assembly: GCA_039654925.1. Taxonomy (NCBI): domain Eukaryota; kingdom Metazoa; phylum Chordata; class Actinopteri; order Anguilliformes; family Anguillidae; genus Anguilla; species Anguilla pacifica. The sequence goes on from CM077296.1 coordinate 4,845,416, forward strand.
AAATGCAGAAAACCTAGCGACGCACGCTATTTTACCAAAACATACAACTTGACTCGCAACACTTGTTCACATGTAATATATGTTTTATTGTTTTAATCTGCACTGGTTTCTACCTCTCCCTGACTGGTTGCTTCTCAGAGCCAGGTAGCTCACGGAGCCTGTTGGGATTAACAGTGTGGCCCAGAACACCAAGCGTTCATCAAGCAGACAGAATCAGCCATCCCAGAGTGCAAAGCAGGCCGCTGTAAATCCTGGAGCCCAGACATTTACTGTCCGCGGTCGACGCTTCCTGTCACTGCCCCCCCCCCCTCCCCCCCCGTGATGTGCTGTTGCAAACATCAGCCCTGGCCCTTCCTCCCAGCTTAAACAAGCCAACCAGAGATCAATTGGTTTTTCTCATGTCAACTATTGGCCGATTGCACTCAAACACTGAATGTGTCAACCCGCAAGCTTTTTCTTTCTTTTAAAAAAGAAAGACCTGTTCTCTTAAATGCAATGAAATGAGCATATGGGCACAGTAGAGACTCAGCACGGTCTTAACGGGGCCCCCAGCTTTAAGAGCTATGGATTTAAGAGGAAATTACACTTAAATTACATTAAATTGCTAAAATCCCACAAATTACACTAGAAACTGGCCAGAGCGTCACACAACAAACAAGTTTCAGACAAAATCATCAGAATTGAAAAATATTTTTAAAAATTATTTACACTGAATATTTAGAAGCAATAGGCCACCTCAGTAAAAATCGAATGGACAGGGGAAAATTTCAGAAAGTAGAACTTCGCACTCATTTAGCAGAGACTCTTATACTCTTAGACTTACAGTGAAAGGGAAGACTGCATTTAATTCAGTGCAATTTAATTCAATTTGTTATAGCACCTTCTACAGAGATGCTGTCACAAAAGAAAATTTGGTAAGGCCTAGACGCCCAAAAATGAGAAATTTACCTGAGCAATAGTGCCAGACCTGGCTAACAAAATTCCCAGACCAGCATACTGTATATAGATGTAGGGATGGTGGTGGAATGGGTAGCACTGTTGCCTTGCAGAGTGCAAATCCGCCCTGGGCCTTTCTGTGTGGAGTGTGCTGCATGTTCTTCCCATGTCTGCATGGGTTTCCTCAGGGTACTCCGGTATCCTCCCACAGTCCAAAGACATGCAGGTAGGATAATTTGAGACTCTAAATTGCCCATAGGTATAAGTGTTCAAGTGAATCGTGTGTGTACCCTGCAAAAGACTGGCGGCCAGTCCAGGGTGTATTCTAGCCTCTCGCCCAATGCACACTGAGATAGGCTCCAGCACCCCCTGCATCCCTGCCCAGAATAAGCGGGCATAGGTAATGGATGGATGGATCACTGAAGCACTAATGCAAGGTTAGGAGGGGTGGGGGTGGGGGGCCCGAGAACTAAGAAACGTTGAAAGATGGCAAACAGTCCTGTCCACCTTGGAAAGTTTATTCCACCGCTGGGGGGCAGCTGGGCATCCGAACAGGGAGAGCCAACCACCCAGGGAGGGGAGAATCAGTTTCCTCCATGTTGCAGAACGGAGAGATCAAGCAAGGGGGCAGGGTTTGAACACTTACTGGAGGTATCGTGGCGTTCCATTCACTACCCTGTAAGCTAGCACAAAGGCAGTGGTAACCAACCCTGTTCCTGGAGATCTACTGTCTTGTAGGTTTTCACGCCAACCCTAACAAAGCCACACCTCATTCAACAGCTAGAGCAGGTCTGCCAAACCCTGTTCCAGAAGATCTACCATCCTGTAGGTTTTCACTCCAACCCTAACAAAACACACCTCATTCAACAGATAGAGCAGGGCTGCCCAACCCTGTTCCTGGAGATCTACCATCCTGTAGGTTTTTCATTTCATCCTGGTTGGTTACCACCACACTAAGGATGTGAGCTGTAACTGGCACCCAGTAAAGTGAAATGAAGGAGGGGCGTGACATGAGCACATCTGGAAAGATTGTACACAAGTCCTGGAACTGAAAAAAGCTTGTGCAAGCAGCCTGACACCCTAGGCCCCCAACCACGTCGTCAACCCGACCCAGGCAACCTCCGGATCAGACCTTGACAAATCCCACCCGTAGCTGATTTGTGAAGAAACCGGGGATGTTGCATAACAAGTGCGAGCCCAAAGCATAGAAGCACGGGGTCTAAAGGAACCCGGGGAAAGAGCTCTCCCGTGCTCCTGCTGGAAAAGCCCCAGGAGCACATCCATCACAGCGGCACTGACAGCTTATTACGGGCCCTTTCAATTCAGGACAACCACTCAATCACAGAGATTGGAGCTGCTTCTCTCGTACGTACCACTGCTGCTGTATTGCCTGCAGTTTGCTGGGTGGGACTGTGCTGGGGCCTAATACATTTACAACCACCGTGCCCTGTGTTAATATGCTAACGTGAAATCTTCCCACGTGCGGGCTAAAAAAATCTCCTGACAGAATCTGGCAACCCAGGTGGAGCCTGAGATTAATTTGACCCTTCTTCTTCTAGAAATAAGTCACGACTTTAAGATGGAACTTGGCTCTTATGAGGCTCCTATTGAAATGTTTGGGCAAAAAATGGCCCTCATTATCTCACCACCTAATTATCCACCCTTACATCTGATTCGCTACTAATTGCTCAAATTCCACACTTTCACTTCCCCCGTCATCAAATGATCGCAGATCTCATTTGACCTACCTGTTGATCAAACACAAATAAAATAATAATAAATTAAATAAAGCAAAAACCCTTCCCTGGGTTTTAAGTTCTCATAACATGGTGGTCGATGTCTTTTCAGGGCTAAGCAAACGAACCAGACTAAAACAAGAAGTCAGGGCCCATATTCATAAAGCATCCCCCATTCATAAAGCACCTCAGAGTCACAGTGCTGATCTAGGATCAGGTTTCTGCTGCCAACATCTCAACCCTATTCACCACAAGCTACAGGCAAAACTGATCCAAGGTCAGCTCTCCACACTGTTTATGAAAACAGGCCCTGGCTTCTTTGGGTACTTTAGATACCAGTGAACAGAGCAACTGTTACATCAAAGACTCTTCCAGCAATTGTCCTGCAGTGACTTGGGCTTCCCTGCTATAAGCGATCTGTTGCAGAAGACAAGGACAGGTAAAGAAAAAGAAGTTAATAACATGTTTATAACACGTTATAAGGCACACCACACATCCCTTCACTAGGTCTGGGCAATATCCGGCAATGACTGGGTGCTGATAAGACAGCCAGTCAGCAGCAAGGCCTTGCAGCTTCCATGTGACTGACAAGAACACATGACCGCATGGAAACTGTACGACTTTGCTGCTGATTGGCTGTCTTATTATCACCCAATAGAAATCAGTGGTGATGTATTTTTTCCCCCAGAAGCATGTCACACGGCCTCTGAAGTTTGGATGTTTGCTACCGGATCAGGTATAATTAAAGGGGAAAAAAAACAGGCAGTAGGCGTCGATGACCATTACTGCATTCAATAATTATCTGGAGTGCGAATTGCTTTGGGCTGCCCCACCCCTGGCCCCACCTTGTACACCGGACACGGTCCTGCGGAGCGGAAGGGGGGCGTAACACACACCCCCTCAGTAAATAAACTGGAGGCCGTTGGTTTTACGCGCCTCGTACATCAACCTGAGAGCAGACCTTGGGTCCTCACTGTTTCACCTGGGTCAACTCAGATCACCACAGACGGTCAAACTACACTCCCTCAACAAGCTTTACCTGTTCCCATATGTACGTACCAGCTTTTATACTAAATCAGACAGGTCTATATCTGAACAGCACATTTGTTTCTTTATAGATATTTAATACTTACTTGCTTTTATCAGTTTTTAATTCAAGCGATTCTTATCAGATTAATTGAATTAATGAGATGTCAAGGGTAATCAAGTTTCTTGTAAAATGATGGTCAATCAGTGCACATGAACATGCTACAAAAAGAAAAAAAACAGAAACAGCTTGTTATTCAGCCACCATAGAAGGGTGAGTGAAAGGACCTTCTGTAAGATCTGATCAATGCCAGGATCCTTGACATCTAAATGAATTTATTTAAATATTATTTACTTTTATTCAGTACTCTGAGACACATTGAGGAATCAAAGTTCTCTTTTTCAATTGAACGTATGTAGGATACGTAGTGTTTAGATTTTGGTCTTAGAGAGGGAATCAGTGAATAAGAATGTGGCCTGGCCTCCCCGTCACAAGCATCAAAGCAAATGTGATTGGGGCAATATAAAATCCACTGATACCCTAATCTAGGCAGACAATCTATGGGTCTCACCCCCTCCGAAGAGACAAACCAGATGACACAGGACACCATATCGGAGGTCGGAGACCCTACATGCCTAACATTTCCCTTTCCCATGTCCTCTTTAAGTTTGAATGCAATCTTTAGGTAGGCCAGTCCTTACCATAAATTAGTCTGACCCCCCTTCCTTTCTCTTCTAAATCTTAACCCGGCATCACCCAATCAGGGCAAACATCCTCGAGCCATGCTGGGTAAGGTATTTAAGATGGCCACAGGAGAAAGTTGTTTGTGTTGCGTTTGGTTTCAGAGCCTGGAAGAAGAAGAATTTTCCTCTGTTTATTTTGGTGGTGGTTCCTTGGTTGTGTGCTTGTAGCTGGTTACCTTTCATCCTGTGGCGATTATACTGGAAGTGGGTGATACTTTGGCAAGGTCTGGCTGATCCGTTTCTCTGTCTCTCTCTCTTATCCGTCTCTCTCTCTCTATTTTCTGGTATTTCTAGGTTAGTTGTTTAATGTTTTGCTGTATGTCTTCTGTTGTGTAATTTAGAAGTAGTGTGCCTGCATTCAGTAAAGAATGTATATTTCAATTCATTAATATAATTGACTGCTTCTTATTGAATTCAATTATTTAATCTGAAAACCTGATATACAGCTTGTTTTGACTTGTTGGTTGATTCCACCAGTTTTCTGTAGACTGACCTAACAAAGAATTTGGTGATTTAATTGATAATTTTAAACATAATTATTATATTAAATCTAATAAAATATATTTTACATGTAGGTTAAGTGAGGGGTTCTAGCAGGCAACTTCTCTTGTGTTAAGTATTCAGAGTGCTGGACATTTTACCAAGGGGGCATTGACTGTTGGAACCGCTGGATTCAGAAAATGAACATATTTTTAATTAATCCTTGTATGTCCGACACCTATAATATAAATAATATAAAACATACATATAAATCATCATTCACAAAATTAAAGCAATCTATAAGTAAGACATTAGCCAGAACATAAGCGCATAATACAACATTAATTAAAGCATCCACAATTAAATTTAATCAGGTTCTTTATGAGATGCCTGAAGGGGCCAAGAGGCACCACAGCATTGAGTTTGAGAGACTGCTGTAGTTTATTCCAAGCATATGGAGCCCACTATCTAAAGGCAGTTTTCTTTCCCCAGTTTGGTATTAATCGCAAGGCAACAAGTTCTGAGAACGAGAACTCTCCAGCTAATGTGGGTGTGAGGATACGATCAGCCTTATACATGAACGTAAGCCAATGCTGCTCTCTTCTCACATACGTTACACACGTTACATATAATCTACTATATTCTAGACTGGTGCAAAGTGTTCTAGACTGGTGCGTATGATGCAGCGCACCAAAAATGGTAGTTGGTGGTCATAAGAAGAAGAAAACCAAATGAAGGATGTGATGTCTCTCCAAATAGAACCATTACGAGCTATTGAGTCATATTTGCCTTGTTTCCATGAGTAACCCAAATGTGCTAAGATAAGATATACTTTTATTGAACCCCATGGGGTAATTTGTCCTCCGCATTTGACCCATCCTAGTTACTTAAAAGCAGTGGACAGCCACAGTGCAGCACCCGGGGACCAACTCCAGTTCTGAGGCCAGTGCCTTGGTCAAGGTGGGGTGATATAACCTCACATTACACTCTTCATTTGGGGGTAACTTTGGGGATGAAAAGCCATTACCCTGTTTGCATTCCATCAGAAAGAGATTATTAGTAACTGCTGGTTTTCAAGTCTACTGATACAAGTAATGAGAATATTACCCACAATGCATCTTGGCCCAGATTCAAACAACATTTGATTAGCACAGTTGGTTTTCACGTCTCACAGTTTGGTTCAGTGATTCAGTGAGTTCAGTGATCAGCAAAATGAACCTGACAGACAGTGGGTTTGTTTTTTGTTTTTTTTTCGGGGGGGGGGGGGGGGGTTGGGGGGGCTGGTATTTTACCCATGTCTAGCTGGTCCATAACCCAGACCCTATCCAGAGTGGCTGAGTGGTGATAAAAACATAAGGACACATATAAAAGCAGGCATCCAGCCCATGTTGCCTTGCCACACTAATGCCACACTGCCTTGTGGTCGATGCCTTGTCGACCTCCTCGCGGATGTAAGATAGCTCGGCTAGTTCACTCATAAACACAGCGAGTTGCAGTAAAGCGAAGGCCTTGTAGCAGGTTACTGTGACAACTCGGGCAAGCGCTTCCCACTCAGTACACTTGCAGGAAGGAGAGCCTTCCCCACCCCTGCACCTGCACTATCACTAGTCAGAAAAGTCAGAAAGTTCATCTTAGCCGCCTAAGTACCAAAATCCCTTCCCATTACTTCACATGCTTTTGAACACTTCAGGCTAATTCTACTACTTACCCCCCGACTCCCTCTCCAGAAAAGGCCTTGGAACCATATATGTGCAATCTGCTTTTCTGGTCTTCCACTAACATACGTAAGTTTGCCCATGCATTTTGCCTGATCGTATTTGGCCTCAGGGGAAAAAACAGCAAATAACAAATTTTACAAAATGTAACTATTTTGAATAGCATCTACTCATCTGCAGACCTTCCACATTTTGTTGCCATTAGTGCAGCTGGCCCATGAGCGAGGGGAAGCTTTTATTAGGCCACAGCAGTGAGTCGTGTTCTTCACAAGCTTTTAACCAATCAGCCGTGTGAATCTGTGTTAGCGTTTTTAGCAGAAATAATACGCACAAGAGAGTTTAGCACAGGAAGCACACGTTGCGGACATTTTGGCTCCAGGCAGTAGGAGTCTCAGGAGGGCTGCAGCCGTGTTCTGCTACACGTGAGCCCGCTGCCTGCCGCCATTTCCCAGCTTTTCAATAACCTTCTTCAAAATCTTCAGTCCCTTTCAACAAGAAAATGAAAATCCAGTTATTTTCACGGCTCATCGTTGATAAGCCTTCTGAAAAGCGCTTAGAGAAAGAGGATCATTTTAAAAAGGAGCAGCATTTTGCCCAAAACTATAAAAAATAATAACGAAGCGGGAAGTACTCAGACTTTTCCCCTTTCACGCGTCAAGCCATTTTACCTCACCCAGCACTTTCAGCGTCAAACAATGTCCAATTTCAAAGATTTTTTATGATGTTTTGAAGGGGAAGAAATTGTGAAAGACTAGATTTGGATGTGGATATTTTTTTCTGAGGTGGCTCAGTTTAACTAAAAAAAACAGGCATTTAAAAAATATTAGCTTAATGCATGGCCTTTTGGCTCCTCTGAAAAGCCTTTTTATGATGAACAAAATTCATCAAAAGGCAAATAGGCAGAGGGCACGTGAACTTCTTTCCAAAACAAATCCTTCAGACCCAGCGATGCCTGAGAAAAGCAATTCTGAGTTCAGATCCTGCTTTCCATGAAATGTTAAACATTAAAGAGGAACTCCACCCAAAAATCATCATTTGGTATGCTCTGTCTTACCCTCAGAATAATTGGCTGACCTGTGTTCCAAGTGTCAAACACCAAGTACTTAGCAACTGAAAAAGACCACTTAAAGCGATGATGTCATTGGGGTATAACTCTTCCTCCTCTAGTCACCACTTAAATCAGGATCTGCAACCTTAGTCCTGGAGAGCAGTAGGGGCTACTGGTTCTTGTTGTTTGTCAGCATTCAAGCGATTAAAGTATTTGCTTTTGTACATAACTCGTGTTACTTGGTTTCTGGTTGCTGATTTTAAGCTGGAAAAAAAATCAGACGATGTACGAGATGTCTACGCTAAATGTGTTGAACTGTGCATGCTATATGTGTTGAGCTGTGCATGCTATATGTGTTGAGCTGTGCATGCTATATGTGTTGAGCTGTGCATGCTATGTGTTGAGCTGTGCATGCTATATGGGTTGAGCTGTGCATGCTATATGGGTTGAGCTGTGCATGCTATATGTGTTGAGCTGTGCATGCTATATGTGTTGAGCTGTGCATGCTATATGTGTTGAGCTGCTATATGCTTTTGCTTGATGTCATGCTAAGTGTTCCTGTGTGCTCTGCCCAGTGTGTTGTTATGTGTTGCATGATGCATGATGTTGTTGCTTGTTCTGTATGCTTTTCCACGAAAATCAGCTCAAATGGCTAAATCTGGCACATTTTACACTTTGTTTAATATGCACTGTCCCTTTTTTAAACAAGTAAACATGAAACTCTATGGGTCACCATTACCAGGGTGCAGACCTGGTGTGTCTTTTGACTTAGACAGAAGATTCTGAAGTCTTATTTCAGTTTCTTGAGCTCTGCTAAATTTTCTGAATCTATTCTCTATAATGGGAGAAAGGGAAAGAGTTATACCTGGAAGACCCCATCATTTTGGGTGGGGCTCTATAGTGGGCTAATAGGACTTGCCTTGACAACAAGGATAATTCCTCTTTTCATGAAATAATCATAAAGGAGGAACTCAAAATCATAATAATCATAATCATATGTAATTACAAATACCACATCATTTATGCATACTGCATATGCATGTGTGTGAGTGTGTGTGTCTGCAGTGAACTCAATGCATTCTACAGACTAAAAAACAAAGAGGTTGATCTCCAAGCAACCAACATATGAACAGAATTTTAACTATGGCGCACAAATATAAATATTTGTTGAATCGTTTATTTGCCGACCTCTGTGAAGTCAGCCAATGACTCATTCGAAATGCATTCTGAAAAATAATAAATACAGATACTCAAAGTTAATAAGCATACAAAATGCATCCCTCTGTGCACTCAGTCAAACATTAATCTGTTTTCTTCCTTATTGAGGTCAGACTGGGTCATATAACAGCCACAGAATGAATTCAAGTGCGCATCAAAATTACCATACATACATACAGCATAAGGTTTACCGTATATGGGATATTGCATTCTAAAATATTCACTAAATCAGTCTGATTTCCCTCTTTTATTTGCCGCTGCATAAGAACAATATCTTACAGAGACACAGTACTGGCATTCTCTCCATAAATTAGAAGTCATAACTAGAAATATAAAAGGAACTATCACAAACTCAGATATAGGCCATTTCTTCACAAGACAGCTAGCTTTAATTTAATCCTGCATCCAACAATTCCCCCATAATCCCAGAGGATGTCTTCTCACACACAAAAACCAGTCAATCACACATAAAAACACAGAGTATTAAGTATTAGGGATTTTACATTTCTGAAATAAACAATAAATTCCAATGCATTCAGGCATTCATTCGTGACTAGTCATTGCTTTGGCCCGCATGTAGACCTGTGGCTAAGGTGCGCACAAGGGTGTCGGTGCAGAGGTATTAATGGGGTAAAAGGAGGGGGGGGTGTCTGTTTCTCAGGTTGCAGGGGGAGCTGGAGGCCATGTACACAGTCTGGAATTTAGGGGTGGGGGGGGGGGGGTTTTGACACAGACTTGTAGACCTGTGCCCTTTTCTTGTTTCATTGCCTGCCTATCTATCCTTTATCGACCCCACTTATTTCTGGTCAGGGTCACGGGGGTGCTGGAGCCTATCCCAGCATGCATTAGGAGAGAGTCAGGAATACACCCTGGACAGGCCGCCAGTCCATCGCAGGGCACACACACCATTCACTCACACATTCATACCTATGGGCAATTTAGACTCTGCAATTAACCTACCCTGCATGTCTTTGGACTGTGGGAGGAAACCACAGTGCTCCCCACTGCACAACCATACTGCCCCCAGTCTGTGTTACATTCCCTTGCTCTGTGGAACCTCAGCCTGCCTGTCTCAGTCCTGCAGGTGGAGCTGATTGAGGGTTTGGTTGCCTCATGATGCGCACCTGTGTCCATCTGACAGCCAAGAGGAGAAAGCCTGAAGACACTACAGTCCGAGACTCCATTTAGAGATCTCCTTTTGAGTTAGAGACTCCATTTAGAGATCCCTTTTTGAGTTTAGAGACTCTATTTAGAGATCTGCTTTTGAGTTTAGAGACTCCATTTAGAGATCCCCTTTTGAGTTTAGAGACTCCATTTAGAGATCCCCTTTTGAGTTTAGAGACTCATTTTAGAGATCCCTTTTTGAGTTTAGAGACTCCATTTAGTGATCCCCTTTTGAGTTTAGAGACTCCATTTAGAGATCCCCTTTTGAGTTTAGAGACTCATTTTAGAGATCCCCTTTTGAGTTTAGAGACTCCATTTAGAGATCCCCTTTTGAGTTTAGACACTCATTTTAGAGGTCCCCTTTTGAGTTTAGAGACTTCATTTAGAGATCCCCTTTTGAGTTTAGAGACTCATTTTAGAGATCCCCTTTTGAGTTTAGAGACTCATTTAGAGATCCCCTTTTGAGTTTAGAGGCTCCATTTAGAGATCCCCTTTTGAGTTTAGAGACTCCATTTAGAGATCCCCTTTTGAGTTTAGAGACTCATTTTAGAGATCCCCTTTTGAGTTTAGAGACTCCATTTAGAGATCCCCTTTTGAGTTAGAGAATCCATTTAGAGATCCCTTTTTGAGTTTAGAGACTCCATTTAAAGATCCCTTTTTGAGTTTAGAGACTCCATTTAGAGATCCCCTTTTGAGTTTAGAGACTCATTTTAGAGATCCCCTTTTGAGTTTAGAGACTCATTTTAGAGATCCCCTTTTGAGTTTAGACACTCATTTTAGAGATCCCCTTTTGAGTTAGAGAATCCATTTAGAGATCCCTTTTTGAGTTTAGAGACTCCATTTAAAGATCCCTTTTTGAGTTTAGAGACTCCATTTAGAGATCCCCTTTTGAGTTTAGAGACTCATTTTAGAGATCCCCTTTTGAGTTTAGAGACTCATTTTAGAGATCCCCTTTTGAGTTTAGAGACTCCATTTAGAGATCCCCTTTTGAGTTTAGACACTCATTTTAGAGATCCCCTTTTGAGTTTAGAGACTCGCTTGGACTTTGCTTTTTGAGACTCCCTATTGCTTCCTTGTGCTTTTAAAATTTGAAGCTATCATGTTTTTCTGTATGTTTTGAGTTTATTTTGGGTTAGAGTGTTTTTTTCTGTTGTAGTTTACAGGTGGTTAGACAGTTTCTTTTCTTTGTTGTTTTTAACACCTTTTTAGATAGTTAGGCCAGAGTAGGGAGAGTACTTGCCAGAAGACTCCTCTTTCTTTGCCCCGGTAGGGAGGTTCAGTGCTGCGTTTTGTTTTAGATGAGGAGTAGCCTAGCTCCGGCCGCTCTACTGCCTGTACCATCCCGTAAACCTACATATAATCATGTGTTCGGTTTTTTTTTTTTTTGTCTTATGTTTGTAATAAACTTTATATTGTTTGTTATTGTTAAGTAAACGCTTACTGTCCATGGTAGTCCGAGTGCCTTTTGGGACATAACACTGTGCACCACTTTTTTTTTTTTTTTTTGTATGTATTGTTCTGAACCCACTGAGGTTTCCCTTTAAACCATCCTGTCATCAATTGTTCATTTTTGTTCTTTTTAGCCTTCAGTGAATTTACAATATTTCACAATTCAGAGGTGCACAGTACTGTGATTCTGTGACATTTCTGCTCAAAGTTTTCATACTGTCTAAATCCCATTCACCTCCACGTACATCACTGAAATGTTCCAGATTAAGCAAATATCAGTACACCATATCCAAACAGAAAGCATCTCATCCATGTTCACTGCCTGGCCTCAGTGTCACCACCTGTACATGAAACATGATATTGCACTACGATGGCTGCTTGCTAAGGTTGGATAACAAACACTGTGTTAAACAGAAATCAGGAGTGAGGCTATGCTGTTAGACCCCTGACATCCCTTCATCTGAAACAGGGCCCGAGGTCATTTATACAAAAATGCCTTCTAATTCCCAGCCCCATTCATAATGTGAGAGCTGGCTTATTTCCTCCTTCCTACTGTACAAATGAGGTACTTTGATTTATATTTCTAGATTTCTTAATGCTAGTTAAAATAACACATTTACGCAAGCCTATTAGCTTATTAGCCCTAAAAACTCAAACCTTTTATCAGTCTGCTACAGACTTCACGTTCTAAAATGAACTTGTCAACTGTTCACATCTGCACCTGATTCAATAATCCCATAAGTCTGATTAATGTCATTAAAATACAGAAGAATGGTAAAGAATATATAGAGCAGACAAGTTATTGGCCCAGTATAAAGTTTTCTCCGTAAGCCAGGTCTGAAAATACTGCCAAATATGCACCCAAGACAAAATGTTCACTTCAGGAATCAGCTAAGAGTGCTAACTTATCCGATGATTTACAGTGAATTGTTTACCTGCGTGGCCATTAGCTAACATAACGTACAGGCTTGCTCCTCAACAGTGCTTAATTAGACTGAAGGATGATGGCTAGCCACTCATTCCAGTGCATTTCAGGTGGCCTAAAACAAGAGGACAGACCCATCACCCAGAAAAATGTGCTTCTGCAATGACTGTTAGCATAATGGACCGTCAAGAGCATACAGATCTGCGTCCTCAACAAGAAGTTCAAAAGCTTAAAAAACTTGCTGAGTGACAATCGAGTGTCATTTAAATTGGATATTCAGATGTATGGCATGTTTGCCTTCACAGCAAGAGGTCTCTTCAGAGTGTACTTTTAGTAATTAGGGCTGAGAAGAACACCATAACATGCAGTGATCTTGATGAGATGAGAGCCTGCTGCTTTGGTGGTTGAATCAGTAAACATCAGATCTGAAAGGACTGTTTTCATGTGTGTAACAGGCAGGGGATTTAAAAAGAGCAGTGCTAATGGGGATTATGTAAATGTACTTTTCTTAAAAAAATCAGAACCCTTCCCTTCATCAATCCTGGAACAGATATGTAATTCTCATTAGCACATCCCTCCTAAAATGGTGGCCTACTTCTAAGAAAAGATAAGCGCATTGACTGAACCTTTTTCATTCGAGGGACTTTCTATCTCTGTGCCTGTATCGAATCTGTTGGGCATGAGCAGGTCATATTTGCAATTCGGTCTGACAGAAACCCTTTTTGCAATACGGGCAAATTTTCCACAGTTCAGGAATGAGTTAACCCGTATTGCAAAAAGGGTTTCTGTCAGACCAAATCACAAATATGACCTGTTCATATTTCAAATTCTGTGAAAAGAATAAATTTGTGACATCTTGTACTGTTTGAAAGCTTACCATTTACAGCAACACTTACAGCAAATTTTTGAGGTGTTTCTCACTACACCTAAACCAGAGGCACACCAGAGGAACATCATCATAAGAAATGGATTGCTAACTGGTTACATGGAATCCCAGGCTTAATTCATTGGGCCAAAATCAGTAGTTTCTCCACTGATGCTGATGAACTAATGATATGTGTGTTTGAGAGACACTAAAGGAGAAGCAGCACACAGGCATGCCTTGTTTTGCCCTGACTTCTGATGTCTTCTGCATTTGTATCATCATCTTGTTGTAGCTTGTCATTTCTCCTAGTTGGACTTGACATAAATTTCTGACCTAGCCTATGCTTACTGCGTGACCTGGACTTAATGTGTTCACGGCTATGAATAACTGGTACATAGTGAGTATTGTACCATATCAGACCAGTGTGTTGTAGTTGTTCCAGTGACCTTCGGTATGCACCTATTGTACGTTGCTTTGGATAAAAGCGTCTGCCATTTAAATGTAATGTAAAGTAAAGTGTAAAATATAAGGAGGCGGAGCTAAAGGGTCAGGGCTTGATGAGCCCATGCCATTTCCAATACAGGGTGGGGGCTGAAGGGAAGAGCATCACCCCGTGTAAGCCAAACACCGGTCACACACACCGGGACAAATGCTCTCTCACTACACCTCTGCTCTCCCATCCTTCCATGACAAATAAGCAAGAAAAACTCACAGCACGGGAAGGGAGGATCTAAAGAAGGGAAATCATACCAGTGAAGTTTGTTTCTTAACTAGTGAGGGGAGGGAGCCACCAGAATCAAATAAATTCCCCTGGGAATCTAAAGTACTATGCAACCTTGTTCCACAGTGCATTTATCTGCTATACAGTGGCACAGGATATAAACCAATCAACCACACAGCCTACTGTATTCTGTTCCACAGGTATACGAAGGACCTAGCGGAATTCCTCAGGGTTGTTAAAAAGAGATGGGCGGGGTGCAGCTAACGTTACCTGGCAAGCCACCATTTCTTATTTAGCAGGCTAACTAACCTCGTTACGATCTGTGTTATCACTTCATCTCGGTAAGTACATTCTTTTTATGTTAACTTAAGCAATGTGTAGGTAACGTTAAACTAGTAGCATGAATGTAACGTTCGATACATAGTAACATTACATGACTTAGTAATCGCCATCGAAATAACAACTTCACTTGTTTATTTATAACGTTAGCTTGATGACATTGATGTGCACGACAACGTGGTCATTTAGCTAACTTAGCTAGCTAGCCAAACAGTCAGTAACACAGATACGTCCTTTGTGATATTTAGGGATAATGTCAAGGAGGAAAGGTAAAAGCCAAAAAACCATAGACAGTTTTTTCAGATGGCCGAATACTGGAGGTGATGGCGATGAGGAAGAGACTGCTGTATGCTAACATTCGCGGCTCCACCGAGTCAACAACGTTAGCCCAGCCTCGGGTCGACGAAGCGCAGCCGAAGACCCCCTCCTCGGTACAGCCGAGCACCCCGTAGAGTGCAAAAACTTTGATATTATTTATTTTAATTTATTTTGTTGTTGTTTAAATGTGCCCAGCATTCCAAGGCTTGTTGTAAGATTCAATAGCCAATCAGGACTTGAATACAAGTTTTTTGTAGAGTTTGAAAACTTTGATATTATTTATTTTAATTTATTTTGTTGTTGTTTGAATGTGCCCAGCATTCCAAGGCTGAAAGAATCAGTAGCCAATCAGGACTTTTTTCAGGTTTTTTGTAGAGTTTGAAAACTTTGATATTATTTATTTTCATTTAATTTAATTTCTTTTGTTGTTGTTGAAAACACCTCATTCCAAGGCTGTCAGATTCTTTGTAAGACTCTGTTATTTTAAAAATTACATGTGTGTTGAAAAAATGACTTATTTATAACAACATTCATATTATGTAGTCTCAAATCTCCAGTCAGCTTTTAGCACTGACTTAATGTAGGGCCCTATAAAATCTGTGTTATAGCTTTTTTAAATTCTCAATTCCAGGATTCCGTTGGTGATTCTGTTATCACAGAAACTATAGGGCCCCACCTTAATGCTGCCATCAGTCTGTCACTGGCCCGCGCTGGGCCCCCGTCAAAAAAGACACTTGGCCGCCGGCCCCCATCAAAAGATACTTGCCACCGGGCCTAACAAATTTTCTGGGGGAAGCCCTAATATACTACTACTGAACAGCCAACCTGTTTATCTTGAAATGAATTACCAGTCACATTTATTGGATAAAGCCCAAACAAAGTACATAGTACATACCAAACAGGAAACCAACTAAATTATTATTTCTATAACATGTGTTCTGTTGAATTAATTATCAAACCTAATCATTCCTTCTCTTCAGTTAGTTCTTCTTTGACAGACAGCATTGCTTAGAAAGCAGACAAGGAGACTCCATCACCTAACTGAGATCCTGTTCCAGGTCAGTCATGGACAGAAGGGAGGAGGGAGGAGCTTAAAACAAACCCCAGGGTAACACCTGTGCAAACCATACAATTCGACAGCTCAGTCATTTTCCTGCACCATATAAAGTGATGCCCAGGGTAGAGCTTTTGTGAGAAAAAGTGGCATAAGCAAGAGAAAGTGGGATTTCATAATCCCATGGTTAGGTGGTAACTTTTCCAATTTTTTTCGAAGGCACAATATAAAGCTTGTAAAGTAAGGCTTTTTGAAATTAATTAATTTTTGCCACCTGCAGCACAACACTCAAAGCACAGAGTACAAACAGACAGCACACAGCACTCTTAGCACAGAACACAAACAGCACACAGCACTCTTAGCACAGAGCACAAGCAGCACACAGAACTCTTAGCACAGAGCACAAGCAGTGCACAGCACTCAGCACAGAGCACAAACAGTGCACAGCACTCAGCACAGAGCACACACAGCGCACAGCACTCAGCACAGAGCACACACAGCGCACAGCACTCAGCACAGAGCACACACAGAGCACAGCACTCTTAGCA
Organism: Anguilla pacifica; assembly: GCA_039654925.1. Classification (NCBI taxonomy): domain Eukaryota; kingdom Metazoa; phylum Chordata; class Actinopteri; order Anguilliformes; family Anguillidae; genus Anguilla; species Anguilla pacifica. The sequence continues at coordinate 4,861,702 of CM077296.1, forward strand.
CAGAGCACAAGCAGCACACAGCACTCTTAGCACAGAACACAAACAGTGCACAGCACTCAGCACAGAGCACAAACAGAGCACAGCACTCAGCACAGAGCACACAGAACTCTTAGCACAGAGCACAAGCAGCACACAGAACTCTTAGCACAGAGCACAAGCAGTGCACAGCACTCAGCACAGAGCACAAACAGTGCACAGCACTCAGCACAGAGCACACACAGCGCACAGCACTCAGCACAGAGCACACACAGCGCACAGCACTCAGCACAGAGCACACACAGAGCACAGCACTCTTAGCACAGAGCACAAGCAGCACACAGCACTCTTAGCACAGAACACAAACAGTGCACAGCACTCAGGACAGAGCACAAACAGAGCACAGCACTCAGCACAGAGCACACAGAACTCTTAGCACAGAGCACAAACAGAGCACAGCACTCTTAGCACAGAGCACAAGCAGTGCACAGCACTCTTAGCACAGAGCACAAACAGCACTCAGCACAGAGCACAAACAGTGCACAGCACACTTAGCACAGAGCAAAAACAGAGCACAGCACTCTTAGCACAGAGCACAAACAGCACACAGCACTTAGCACAGAGCACAAACAGAGCACAGCACTTTTAGCACAGAGCACAAACAGCACACAGCACACTTAGCACAGAGCACAAACAGAGCACAGCACTGTCAGCACAGAGCACAAACAGAGCACAGCACTCTGCACAGAGCACACGCAGTGCACAGTACTATTAGCACAGAGCACACACAGAGCACAGCACTCTTAGCACAGAGCACAAACAGCACACAGCACTCTTAGCACAGAGCACAAGCAGCACACAGCACTCTTAGCACAGAACACAAACAGCACTCAGCACAGAGCACAAACAGTGCACAGCACACTTAGCACAGAGCAAAAACAGAGCACAGCACTCTTAGCACAGAGCACAAACAGCACACAGCACTTAGCACAGAGCACAAACAGAGCACAGCACTTTTAGCACAGAGCACAAACAGCACACAGCACACTTAGCACAGAGCACAAACAGAGCACAGCACTGTCAGCACAGAGCACACACAGCGCACAGCACTCAGCACAGAGCACACACAGCGCACAGCACTCAGCACAGAGCACACACAGAGCACAGCACTCTTAGCACAGAGCACAAACAGCACACAGCACTCTTAGCACAGAGCACAAGCAGCACACAGCACTCTTAGCACAGAACACAAACAGTGCACAGCACTTTTAGCACAGAGCACAAGCAGCACACAGCACTCTTAGCACAGAGCACACAGAACTCTTAGCACAGAGCACAAACAGAGCACAGCACTCTTAGCACAGAGCACAAGCAGTGCACAGCACTCTTAGCACAGAGCACAAACAGCACTCAGCACAGAGCACAAACAGTGCACAGCACACTTAGCACAGAGCAAAAACAGAGCACAGCACTCTTAGCACAGAGCACAAACAGCACACAGCACTTAGCACAGAGCACAAACAGAGCACAGCACTTTTAGCACAGAGCACAAACAGCACACAGCACACTTAGCACAGAGCACAAACAGAGCACAGCACTGTCAGCACAGAGCACAAACAGAGCACAGCACTCTGCACAGAGCACACGCAGTGCACAGTACTATTAGCACAGAGCACAAACAGAGCACAGCACTCTTAGCACAGAGCACAAACAGCACACAGCACTCTCAGCACAGAGCACAAACAGCACACAACACTCTCAGCACAGAGCACAAACAGAGCACAGCACTCTTAGCACAGAGCACACACAGCACTCTTAGCACAGAGCACAAGCAGTGCACAGCACTCTTAGCACAGAGCACAAGCAGTGCACAGTACTATCAGCACAGGGCACAAACAGTGCACTGTACTCTTAGAACAGAGCGCAAAGCAAGTGCAGAAGCATCTCACTTAGCACAGTGTCCAAAGGAAACTCCTGTTCTGGATTTTGTTACAATCAGTACATTGGAACAAGCTGTGAAATGATCGTATGACAGACTTAACCTAATGTTTGTGGAAGGATTAACCCATTTAAGGCCACTTACTGTCAGAAATAGCTGCATGCCATGAAGAGTAAATGCCTCATATCCACCTACCAGGACATTTAATCAGTCAGATAAACACTTATCTGTGAAATACCACTACTGAACAGGGCCTTTACAAAGAGCTTCAGCCTTTCCACTGGTAAAATTATAGATCGGCAAGTAAAATCAATGGGGTCCTAAATGCAGTTTAGATCACCAGCTGATGTAACTTTAACATCATTGACTCACTGGCTCTTCAACTGCAGCTATGCGCCATGAAAGTGACAATGTCATTGTGATCGCTGGAGACACATAAAAATGTGTTTTTTTATTTATTTTATTTTGCATTGAATAACTACTAGCTAATGCTACCATGTACCAACAAGCTAGCAAGCAGTCAGGTAGATTATAGCGTGGTCACATTAATGTATGCTAGTGCAGGTAATGGAGGGAGGCAAAAAACAGAGGCTAATGTAAATTTACTTACATGGAAAATAAATCAAATTAAAAGTGCTAATATTGCCTGCGCCGTACACCAGTTGACTTTCATTCGTTCAGGTTTGTCCTTAAAGAGTGGTGATAAACCTGACAAAGTAATTCCAGTGGCCACTGCATTTTCACAATTAGTCTCCAGTCGGTTGTTGCCATGGACATATCTGTGTTGATGATGCTGTACTTTGACTTTTGATAGCCCTACTGCAGTCCTTGTACCTTGTGTCTTGTAGCACCTGTGTATAGTTGACATTTTTCAACTGCTTGCTTCCTTACTGCTGCTACCTTGTCATGGTTTGGCTAGTAAAATAGGTTTTCATCTCAGTAAAAACAAAAAAAAAGGTTTGACCACAGTTAATGGTTTTCCATATCAGATGAATGAAGTAGACTCAGGAAATAAGCCAGAATGTAGCTTGTCTCAGTTGTGGTGGGTTATCTCTCCCAACCATTAATAAAAAGAAAAAAGAGTACAGAGGGCCAATACAAAATGCACATCAATCCGTGGCACAGGTTGTGTGATGCTAGCCAATACTGCATTAAATATCCCAGCTGTGTGAATGCAGAAGGTGCTCAATGCTCAACTAAGATTTTATCTTAATAGTTTCACAGCTAACGGTCCAATACAAGGCACAATTACATCTGGGTTTGTCCAGTGAAGTCAGTAATCGCCTCTTAGTAATTCACAGTGAAGAGAACCTGTAATGTGTGTATGAACTGCTCTGTGGCAATGCTGAGAACCATTCATGTGATGGAGTGCAACAGATAATATCTTCTGAAAGCCAATACAGACAACAAACAGCCCTAAAACCCAATAGAACAGAACACTCTGGGATCTGCGTCACATTGAATACTTGCAGATTTCAAAAGCACACATTCTTTCTGAAGGAACTGTGGTACTTTCAAGAAGCCTACCTTTCCTAAAAACATCAACAGTGTGCTACTCTGTTTGATCCTAATTAGATGGCCCCTGTTTCTTAACTGATACTCCAAACTTCTGGCTTGCATCCATGATCCCACACATCATACATCACATAGTTCCATTTGTCTCCAACGCCTATGTGCTTATCTGTCATGTGCTGCTGTTACACGCAACTTAACTTGACAGATTTTTATCCGTTCAAGGACTACAGATCAAATCTAGCTTTTTACTAAAGCTGGCACTCTTATGTACACAACTGTGGAAAGGTTGCTTATTGCGCCTTTTCCCAGTTAAATAAATGTTACAAAACAGAAAATAAATATGTTCTGACAGCATGAACAAGTTCCAGCTACATCAATGAGAAAATGTTCTTTCCCTTTTTTCCTCTTTTTGATTCATTTGGGTTTTAGCTTGCTTTTAAAACCTTGAGTGAAACACGCACACTGTTTTCCTTGTAAAACATGGACAGTTTGTTTAACTGCTAATAGTTAATGATTAAACAGATATGAATATGAGCAAGCCCAGCTAGCCTGACATCTTTTGAACTTAATTAAATTCCAGCATATGTTTCAGAACAGGATTATTTGTGACATCACTCAATGCTGCTTGCTATAACTCTATTTAGCATGATTCAGTAGCGTGTTTCAGGTACATGGTTAATATATGAGAGAGACACTTCATGCCTGATTTTTAGAGATACCCCTTAAAGCTTCTTGCCTTGTCAGAACATGTAATGGAACAGCAGAAACCTGCAATGTCTCTTTCCTCCTTCTGAACTTTTTTTCTTTGAATTTAACATTCGAAAAACGTTTGAGCAGAAGTTAATTTGCAAACTTTGTGCTTTCTGTGCAATCTGTTGGCATAGCAAAAATGGCTGTCTTTGGTCGTTAAACGTGTTAAAATTAATTCAGAACTGGAGGGGGACACACGTGACACATTCGGTCAGGTAGCTGACTTTCAATGACTCCCCCAGCGAGGTTGGGCGCATGATCCCCAGCCTTCACACCCCCCACACTGTCATCCGCTCTCTGAGTTTCTCTGCCTAAATAAAGAACAAAACACAGAAGGAAGGCAGACTGTCTGTGCTATTGTGATATTTGGGAGATGATCGCTAAACGCAAAACGAAGAAAAGGAGCTGCTATGATTCCAGTACATGTTTGTTTCGTTTCTGAACACTGTGTGCGTCTGAAAAAAGACCAGATTGTTTAAAGTGGTTCTCAGTTTGTTTCTGAAAAGGGCGGCAGGGGGTGTGCTCATAAAATCAGCTGAGAAGTAGCTGGAGCTGCTCTGAGGCACGTCCGTCATATTTCAGTATTCGCTTTTTCATTGATTTCCAAGCAGAGTCATAACCTGCCAATATACGCTGAACCCGTTTCCAGGAAGGAATAATGGTGTTTTCCAGAATATTCCGCCTAAGATGGAGGAGAGTAAATATAGCAAACTCATTCAGCTGCTGTCAAATGCTGACTCTTATGAGTGTTGATGTTTCTTGCGGAAAAGCACCCTGAGCATTTATCACAGGGCAAATCACATTCATAACCACTACTTTACCTCTGATTTGTTATTTCAATCAGCCCAACTGCCTAAGTTACTGGGTCCTAAAGGCTCAGTCTCTGAATCTTAGCCCAATCCACCGCACTGTCACAGTTCAGATAGGGACTGTTCTGCTGTTGCTTTTTAATGCCCAGCGTCTGCCATTTCATCACTTGGTCATTAGTAATGCATTGTGGGCTCTTTTATACTATTTCCAATATAGCTCTGGGAGATCCCTATTTCTGCGCAGATAGGAAATGTTTATAATAGGCCACCACCCGTAAACTGTGATGTCACATCCCTCCAGCACTTTCACTACATTCTTCACGCAAAGCCTTTTCAATAAAAAAAGCTGACATTCTATGGCAGTGAAAAGCTTGATAAATAATGTGTGTGTATTTCTAAACTTGTGGTATATATTTATCACAGATAAAAAATGACTTTCGGGGGCTGTTGGGTGGTTCATTCGGTTAAGGCACCCTGCTGTAGCCGCACAGGCTCAGACTGAATCGACTGTGGCCGGCAGCTCCATAGGACGATGCCCAATTGCCGACTGCGATGTCCAGGCCATGGGAGGATTTGCGTAATTACGTCCTACAATTTTAACAGGCAAAGAAGTATGTGTTTATATACTGAGTGTTAATAAGAACATTAACTAGCCATATGGCAAAGGCTTTACTGCTCAAGAGATATTACTGCATGTTGCTAATTAAAGACATTATCTTACATTAGCCTATATTTTCTTGGCCTAAATGCAGCCATCATAAAGTCATAGAATTTAATTAATTTAAAATTCAAACACTAACAGCATGCCACCACAATGTTATGCAGTAAAAATGAGTGAATGTATTAATCTTGTAGGAAGTGCAAGAAGTGTTACCATTTCTGCAGTCTGTGATCTGCAATGCCAAGGTTTTGTGACTTCGTAAGTATCTCCGACTGCAGAAATGGGAACATTTCTTGCATGAACATTTACATGTTAAATAGCTTTACACCCATAATTTGCATGCATGCACGCGTTTATAATAAATAATAATCTGTTACTTAGAAAATACCAAATTCACTGCTGTGTGCACACCAGTGTTTTGGCTCACATCTGTTTCAACCTCCACTGACTCCCTCAGTCCATAATGACAGAAACCCAGCATCCTGTAGCTTCCTTGTCCAGTACTGCCTGAATAAATTAAGGTCTCCACATGTGTATACTTATAAACCACCTGCACTTGACATCAGAGGCCTGGCCAGTGGCCAGACACTACACAGTGCTCACATATATCCACACAAACGGAAAGACTGCTCAATCAAGGTGAAAAAAAAACACAGAACACATGCCTATTCTTCCAGAAGATCCTAGACGGAGATACCCGATTCTCACAGGAAGACTACCAGTTTAAACATTGTGATGAATATATGTAACTAGTTCCAGCTATAGTTCGTATGTCTAACACATGCTTTTTGAATATATGTACATTTATCTAAAGTCAATAGGAACGATGGGGTATATGAGGGGGGCCAAAGGTGCTAAAGCACTTGACTGTGACACCTGGGAGAGCTTCAGCACCTGGGAGAGCTGCAGCACCTGGGAGAGCTTCAGGACCTTGGACAGCATCAACCCCACTCACAGGCAGGGCAGCAGATCAGCTGATCCCGTTTGTCTAATCATTAAGCTCTACAAAATACCCAGAGCTCAGTCTGAAAGAGGAACCATCCCTCCATGGTGACTCTCCCACTCTCCCCCACTGTCACTCTCCACTCTACAAAATACCCAGAGCTCAGTCTGAAAGAGGAACCATCTCTCCACTGTGACTCTCCACCTCTCCCCATCTGTCCCACTGTCTCTCAACCCATTACATTACATTACATTACATTACAGGCATTTGGCAGACGCTCTTATCCAGAGCGACGTACATCAAAGTGTATAACCATAACCAGGAACAAGTATGACGAAAACCCTAGAGAGAAGTACCGGTCCAAGTACAGGGAACAACCGCATAGATCAACTTGGACCCTGAAGGTTAAACTGATTAACACTAATACAACGAGAACGGCAACAATTACTGTTTTTTTTTTTTTTTTGTTTTTTTTTTTTTTTTAAATCAACTCCACTGCATTAAGACAGTTAATGCACCTAAGTCACCTACAAAACAGCTGCCTAGTTACAACCCTAAGCTTACAGTCATTTACATGGGGGTAGGGAGGGAAGGGGAGAGGTGCAGCCTGAAGAGGTGAGTCTTCAGTTGTCGTTTGAAATGGGTCAGTGTCTCAGCTGTTCTGACCTCCACGGGGAGGTCATTCCACCATCGTGGGGCCAGAACAGACAGGAGACGTGATCTGGAAGTGCAGGTGCGAAGAGGGGGAGGTGCCAGGCGTCCTGAGGTAGCAGAACGGAGGGATCTGGCTGGCATGTAGGGTTTGAATATCTTGTGGAGGTATGCTGGGGCTGATCCCTTGACTGCCTGACCCCCTCTACTCCACTGTCCCTCTCCACCTCTCCACCTCTCCCCATCTGTCCCGCTGTCCCTCTCCCCCTGTACCCCACTGTCCCTCTCCCCCTCTACCCCACTGTCCCACTGTCTCTCAACCCCTCTACCCCACTGTCCCTCTCCACCTCTCCCCATCTGTCCCGCTGTCCCTCTCCCCCTGTACCCCACTGTCCCTCTCCCCCTCTACCCCTCTACCCCACTGTCCTTCTCCCCTTCAACCCCTCTACCCCACTGTTCCTCTCCCCCTCTCCCTCTCTCCCCCACTGTCCCTCTACCCCATTGTCCCTCTCCACCTCTCCCCATCTGTCCCGCTTCCCCTCAACCGCTCTACCCCACTGTCCCTCTCCACCTCAACCCCCTACTCCACTGTCCCTCTCCCCCTCTCCACCTCTCCCCATCTGTCCCACTGTCCCTCTACACCTCTCTCCCTCTACCCCACTGTCCCTCCCCCCCTCAACCCCCCTACCCCACTGTCCCTCTCCACCTCTCCCCATCTGTCCCACTGTCTCTCAACCCCTCTCCCCCACTTTCTCTCTCCCCCTCTACCCCACTCCCTCTCCCCCTCTACCCCACTGTCCCGCTCCACCTCAACCTCTCTCCCCCACTGTCCCTCTCCCCCCTACCTCTCTACCCCACTCCCTCTCCCCCTCAACCTCTCTCCTCCACTGTCCCTCTCCCCCTCAACCCCTCTACCCCACTGTCCTTCTCCCCTTCAACCCCTCTACCCCACTGTCCCTCTCCCCCTCTCCCTCTCTCCCCCACTGTCCCTCTACCCCACTGTCCCTCCCCCCTCAACCCCTCTACCCCACTGTCCCACTCCCCCTCAACCCCTCTACCCCACTGTCCCTCCCCCCTCAACCCCTCTACCCCACTGTCCTTCTCCCCCTCTCCCCCTCTCCCCCACTGTCCCTCTCCCCCTCTCTCCATCTGTCCCACTGACCCTCAAACCCTCTACCCCACTGTCCCTCTCCCCCTCAACCCCACTCCCCCTCTACCCCACTGTCCCTCTCTCCCTCTCCCCCACTACTCCACTGTCCCTCTCTCCCTCTCCCCCTCTACTCCACTGTCCCTCGCCCTCTCCCCCTCAACCCCACTGTCCTTCTCCCCCTCAACCCCTCTCCCCCCACTGTCCCTCTCTCCCTCTCCCCCACTACTCCACTGTCCCTCTCTCCCTCTCCCCCTCTACTCCACTGTCCCTCGCCCTCTCCCCCTCAACCCCACTGTCCTTCTCCCCCTCAACCCCTCTCCCCCCACTGTCCCTCTCTCCCTCTCCCCCTCTACCCCACTGTCCCTCTCCCTCTACCCCTAAACCCCTCTTTGTTCTGCTTCCTGATACACATTCCTTTTTGTTTATATGATCTTATTTTTGTGGTTAATTTCTTTAGTTTAATTTAAATGGTGATTAAAAGGCTGTCAGTCATCTGTTGACCAGTGTCTACGTCCATTCACCACATGACACGTAACCAGTCCCAGCACCGTGCCACTGAGGTATAAAACCTTTTTTTAATTAGGACCCTGTGTGCCTATTAAAATATTCAGAGTAGAAACAGGTGCCGATCCGGAGTTCAGAGGTCCTGCAGAACAGAGAGGTGCCAGAGCAGAACTCCGTCTCATTCCACACATCCAGCCCTGGCTGATAGTGAGAGCGGTCATGGTCAGCACTGCGGCTCAATGTCATTCCACCACAATGTGATATGATTTGTCAAGGTTAGCAAAGACGGCAAAAACATAACTGTAAATTCTAACATCCTCTCTTGTGTAAATCAACACAGTCCATTTCCTGCCTGGAGGTTTAAGACTATGTAACTGTCAGATTGAATGAAATTTGAACTACAATTTTGTTGGAAAGAATAGCAGTTACCTTCGAAATGTTTTTTGTCATGTAACTAATTTAAACTTGTGAAATTAGGCCTACTGCGTTTTTAAAAAGAAGATACAACAAACAAATACTGTGTTAAGGCTCTTGACAGTTCTAATGCTCACTACTGTACCATCAGCAGCAGGAAGAAACTTGTAATTCTGAGCTTTCCAATAACAGGAAACATGCTCTTACTTTCATTTCACACACTATCCCAAACCACATCAGCCACAGGTAAAAGCTTACAGCTCATCACAGTGGCAAAGCTAGGGGTTCAGACTGAGGGGAATTCAGAACAGAATGAAATGTCAACTGGGGTGCAGATGGATTAACAGAGGGACAGTGAAAATGGACTGAGACCGTGACGTGTGTGACTGTGAGCGGGGTGTGTGTGACTGTGAGCGGGGTGTGTGTGACTGTGAGCGGGGTGTGTGTGACTGTGAGTGGGGTGTGTGTGACTGTGAGCGGGATGTGTGTGACACTGACTGTGATGTGTGTGACTGTGACTGGGGTGTGTGTGACTGTGAGTGGGGTGTGTGTGACTGTGAGCGAGGTGTGTGTGACTGTGACTGGGGTGTGTGTGACTGTGACTGGGGTGTGACTGTGACTGGGGTATGTGTGACTGTGACCGGGGTGTGTGTGACTGTGATCGGGGTGTGTGTGACTGTGACCGGGGGTGTGTGTGACTGTGACTGGGGTGTGTGTGACTGTGAGCGGGGTGTGTGTGACTGTGACCGGGGGTGTGTGTGACTGTGACTGGGGTGTGTGTGACTGTGAGCGGGGTGTGTGTGACTGTGACTGGGGTGTGTGTGACTGTGAGCGGGGTATGTGTGACTGTGACCGGGGGTGTGTGTGACTGTGACCGGGGTGTGTGTGACTGTGACTGGGGTGTGTGTGACTGTGACCGGGGTGTGTGTGACTGTGACTGGGGTATGTGTGACTGTGACTGGGGTGTGTGTGACTGTGATCGGGGTGTGTGTGACTGTGACTGGGGTGTGTGTGACTGTGAGCGGGGTATGTGTGACTGTGATCGGGGTGTGTGTGACTGTGATCGGGGTATGTGTGACTGTGATCGGGGTGTGTGTGACTGTGACCGGGGTGTGTGTGACTGTGACCAGGGTGTGTGTGACTGTGACCGGGGTGTGTGTGACTGTGACCGGGGTGTGTGTGACTGTGAGCGGGGTGTGTGCGAGTGTGAGCGGGGTATGTGTGACTGTGATCGGGGTATGTGTGACTGTGATCGGGGTGTGTGTGACTGTGACCGGGGTGTGTGTGACTGTGACTGGGGTGTGTGTGACTGTGACTGGGGTGTGTGTGACTGTGACTGGGGTGTGTGTGACTGTGAGCGGGGTGTGTGCAAGTGTGTACCCAAACTTTTAAATGTCCTCTTGCATCTAAAATGTTACCACAAACTCAAAGGGTCTCTGGTCCCTTTAATTATCACTGGGTTACAATCGTGTTTGTCACGAGAGAAAATACTGATAGAAAATGGTGCAGATTACAATCAAATTACTTTCAGATAAAACAGAAAAGACTGAAGACTTTGGAAGAGTAGAGGAATTAATGACTGGAGTGCAGAATGACTAATGGGAGAGGAGTACAGGCCTTTGGCATGACTGATTACTCTTTCCCCCTATTAACCGGGGGCTCCTACAGAGACCACGCCCCCCAGACAAACCCCACCTCCAATCAAAAAGCAGTGAAAAATACATCACTTATTGATGCCTAGCCCTTTTTCTCAGAAATGAACTTCTCTTCCTGTGACTCAAACCGGTTCAGATTGTGGGAAGCATCATCAGTGTGTGGAGGTGGCTCAGCTGACAATCAAGCATCAATGACATCACAATTTCTTACCAGTGTCTGGCATTAGCATGTGTGCAGCAGCAGTCTGGGAAGCGCAAGGAGGAAACACACTGTCCTAGCCGCCTAACCACAGCCTTCCACCGCGTGGCTTCAACACCACCAATGAACAGACCGCGTGGTTTGTACTGCAGGTGAAATGTATCTGTTCTGCTGCTGAGATTCATTGCAAACAGTGGAAATGACCAAAGCCATGCACGCCGTCTTTCTCCTGAAATAGTACTCAGGATCTGTCCGGTGGAAACCTGCCACGGGTGCTGGCTCTGCGCTCCGCAATAAGCAGGTTATTTAAGCCTTCAATCCCAAGTCTGAGTCCAGTGCTGTTAACTGACAATTGCTCATCCAATACTTAAGAAATAAATACACTTCTATGGCCAAGAGATAAGCTGAGCTGGCTACTGCAAAACCCAGTGCTACTGCAGCCCCACAGAGATACCATCAGCCCCTTCCATCACCCCCACAGCCCCAATCTGCTCCTGGGGGGGAGTGCACCCCCCACCTATCAGGACTGTGTGCATGTCACTCACCCACCCACACATACACACACTTCAGGTAACTCAACAGCAGTTTGTACAGGACGGGTACTCAAATCTGGCCCTGGAGGCCAGCAGTGCTGCCAGTTCTCATTCTTCCCCTCTAATCAGAACTGATTCAAACCTGGGACACCAGGTGAGTTAAACCTCTGCCCAATCAGTGGCATTAATCAATCAGTGAACTATCAGGCAGAAGAGAAGGCCAGCAGCACTACTGGCCTCCAGAGGCAGATCTGAGCATCCCTGCTGTACAGCATGTCTTTCTGGGCTGCTTTAGAGATACGATCAGCACCTTCTGTCTCCCATGCAGCCCCAATCCACTCCTGAGGAGCAGGCAACCACCCCATGCACTCATTCAGACTGTGTGCACATGCACGTTGATGTGCTCTCTCACACACACACACACACTCACACACACTCGCACTCACACACACACACACGCACGCACATATGCACACACTCAAAGCACACGCACGCGCACGCGCACACACACACACGCACACACACACACACACTCACATACGCACACACACACATAAAGCACAGTTTTGTGTGTGTGGGGGTACGTGTGTGTGTGTATGTGTGTGTGTGTGCGATTGTGTGTGTGTGTGTGTATGCGTGTGTGTGTGTGCACGTGCACGTGCTTTGAGTGTGTGCATATGTGCGTGCGTGTGTGTGTGTGCGAGTGCGAGTGTGTGTGTGTGTGTATGTGTGTGTGTGTGTGTGTGTGTATGTGTGTGTGCGCGTGCGCGTGCGTGTGCTTTGAGTGTGTGCATATGTGCGAGTGTGTGTGTGTGTGTATGTGTGTGTGTGTGCGCGTGCGCGTGCGTGTGCTTTGAGTGTGTGCACATGTGCGTGCGTGTGTGTGTGTGTGTGAGTGCAAGTGTGTTTGTGTGTGTATGTGTGTGTGTGTGCGAGTGCGAGTGTGTGTGTGTGTGTGTGTGTGTGTGCGAGTGCGTGTGTGTGTGTGTGTGTGTGTGCGAGCGTGTGTATGTGAGTGTGTGTATGTGTGTGTGCGTGCGATTGTGTGTGTGTGTGTGTGTGCGAGTGTGTGCGTGTGTGTGTGTGTGTGTGTGTGCGTGTGTGTGTGTGTGCGAGTGTGTGCGTGTGTGTCGCTCAAACACTGCACGGTCTTCATCTCCACTTGAAAAAAAAAAGCAATTTAATTTAACTCCTACTGAAGATTAAAAGAGCTACAAATCTCCTGTCTGCGGTTTTAAGATAAGAATAAGAATTAGGCAAAGCCCCGCCCCTCGTGCGGTTCAGATCACACGATCAGGTACATTCTACTTCACTGGCCCAACTCAGGCCTGCACTCACTGTTCAGGATCAAAACTTTGTCCTCAGCAATGCAATCGGGGGGCTATGTTGTACATCCACATCTCTGGGGCCTAGGGCAAAACTGCACTTCTTTCACATTGATGTTTCCCTTACCACAATATACAGGCTGCCAATTGCTAAAATATTCACGCTCCCTAATCTAATGGAAGACATTATTTTCCTCTGGAGTGCAAGTTCATTTGTATTGAACTGCCAGACTAATGGTTTACTCTTCATCGCCTCCATTCAAGATGAACATTTATCCAAAAAATGCAGACAGCGATTCCAAGCGTAATGGCACCACGAGCGCGAGGCAGCAGGCAATTATGCAACGATTTCAAGGAACAGAGATTCAAGATCCTATCATAATCCCTCATTCCGAAACAGCACGGATTCCTCGGCCTAAAACCAAAGCCAACGCTAACATCCAACACTAACACTGCTAATAGTTTTTCTAAGATCCCCCCCCTCCTCCGGCGGGCCACTGCAATTACTGCATTACCGCAATTCATGTGAAATGTCATGCTCCCTGCGATGCGCAATCTTGTGCCAAAACTACATTTAGACCGTCAAGACTAAGAGACTGTGACATGTATTATGTGACATAACTGGCTCAGTACTTAACGGGGGGAAAGCAGGCCTAAAGCAATCAGGATACGACGAAAGTAGCCGATCTGGCGGAGTACGCCTAGCCGACATAAGACATATAAGAAATGTCTTCCTCATCTTTCTCTGAATCAAAGAGTAGCTATCAGGTATATATCAATGTACCAACTCCTAATGTACTATCAATAAATTAAATCCATGTGTATAGGCTATTATTCAGGACCTTGGACAACATTTATCGCACCAGGGGTCTTTCACAAAGCAATCCAAGACAGTTTTAAGTCTGTTTAAAATGCAGTTCAATTCTGGTCTTGCTTACTTCCCAAGTGCAGACACAACTTTTCAAATCTAACCGGCAGACAACCGCTGTTACCATAAAGTTGCCATGAGCTAGCCTCCATCCATTAGGTGTCATGTTCATTTCACCACCAAAATTCCGCAAGACTGGTCTGAAGTTAGGTTTACAAATCACTGAAACAGCGTACAACTCAGCTCAGGGCAGTCCTCGAGTCCTTAAGTTTAAAATTAGAAGTCAGCACAGAGTTCTTTTTCTAAGAAACGAGCTTCCACAATGAAACGAAAAATCTAGAAATATACAAATACCCTTTTTCATTTGAATGCAATGTCAACTTTAGAGCCTTTAAAGAAGTAAGCAAATAACATTTTTAAATGGGGGGAACTGTAGAGGCAAATCAATAGCGAATAACAGAATCGCTGTAGAAACGCGCGTCCAGGCAGCATTACATCGCTGGCATAGCAGGGCTAAAACAAAACATCCTTAACAGCTTTTAGCTAACACTGAAGCCAGCGCGTGCTCGAATCCAAGTTTCAAAATGTATGCATTCCGCCTAAACACTTCACACATCTCCCAGCATTACAGCTCAGCGCAGTAAGAATACGTAGCCTAGCCAACATAAGCATAATGCAGCTCAAACACCCTCCTCTTACCTTCGTCGTGCATTCGCTGCAGACACAAAGTCAGGTTTCCCCTCCAGCCAGGCATCGCAAATCAAGACGAAGAAGCAGTGCTGAGTTGAAAAAACAATTAAATAATCAAAAAAAATGTAAAGCACGATAACAGAGCCAGAGCACGTTTCGTTCAAGTGAAAAGGCCAGATATGAAATACGAAAATAAACCGTCTCCAGCGGTTAAACGAGCAGGTGGGTCACAGAAACCTCGGTGGTATGGAACCGTAAAGCGCTTAAATTGCGGTGCATTAGCCTATTCGACCACCACTTCGGGACATACACGCGCAACTCAGCAGTACTGAGGCTGATCAAGCAACTGACTCGCGTGCTACTGTCACATAATTGTTCGCCAAAGTGTGAAAGCCGCGCCGCATGCTCCTGAAGTCTTCTGTATTTGACTCCAGATTCAAACCGAACGGACGAACCGTTAGGGACCGAATAAAGACCTTCCTAACAGCCCACACCACATCTTTCCTTTTAAATTCTAGAACTGAGTGCGCAACAAAGCAAGTCCTATTAACACGAACACGTTCTTCACAACGTCATAATTAACTTCAGTCTGCACAACAGAACATTGTGCATTTTGCGTAATACTTATTGTGGGAAATAAATGTTTGGCATGCGAGAATATGTAAAGCGTAATCATCTTTTATGATTATTTCCCGTCTAAGAGCAGGCTTGGGACACACCGTGGTAAACAGAATAAATGTGAATTGAACGCAAAAAAAACATATTCGCACAAAAAAGTATTAAACTAAATATGAACAATAAAATTTTGAAGCCTATTCCTTAAGATCAGCATAGACGCTAGTGAACAGATAATTGCCGTTATTATGTGCACAAATAGCCAACGAAGACAACTGTAGAATAGGAACTTGAGATTTAATTACAAATGAATACAAATGAATTAATTGGAAAGTATATGTTAGAATGGCATGCTGATAGGTACGAAAGACATCAAGAGCAGTAGTTCCCAAACTTTCTAAGCCCGTGATACACCAACTTAATGAAAGAACAGGGGAGAGCGGGGAAGCAACTAACGGTTTTCGTATTTGGCTCAATTCAGAAAATATTACTAGAGGTAGATGAATACTTTTTAAATAGAAACAACCTACATCCACTGGCTATGATTACACACCACAATTAAATTTCTGGGACACAGGCTACCATTCACTAGCAATCTAACCGAAAGTACAGAGAGGAAAATGTTAACCCAGAGGGCTGGGGTAAAAACTAACACAGCTAACGGTCTTAATAGCTTTAAAAGTTAAAACAAAGTAGGGCGATTAAATACAATTCTATGTTGTATAATACAAACAGTCTTTAATTTATTTTTTGATTACTTGTATATGTTTTTCGAGGCCTACCAGGTGAAAATCTGTCACAAGATCGTAGCTACATTATTCTCTGGTTCCCGTCTAATGTCTGTTCCATCCAAACAGCTGTATCAGTCGATGTCACATGTCACCACGTAGGCTAAAGTTAAAGTTGAGTTAAATAAATGCACTAAGATCCGGTGTGATTCGAACAAATCCTACCAATAGGTTCATTAATAGTCTAATTAATGGGGGGGGGGGGGGGGGGGGCTAAGTTACACATACAATACACTAGCCAAATAATAAAGTTGGTAAAAAAAATATATATATATTTGAATCTCCCGCCGTTCGTTAAAGTCATAGAGATGGTATGCTAATTCTGCGTGTTTAACCCAAGGTTTAACCTGAAATACATCGTTCAAGCTCGATGCATCTACCTACTCCATGTTACATTTTACCCCGCGTTAGGTTTTGGCCCACTCTCCCCTACATTTTCTGTCACCCACTATACCCATAAAAATTCTAAATTTACATTCCACCGAAACTTTAAAACGCATATTTTAAAATAAAAAAAACTGTAGGCTAGGTGCAATACAACCACTGTTAAATACAAGCGTGAATCCGCAATAGCTGCGACCCCACACGTGCATGCATCCATGTGTGGATGCATCCACGCACACACCCTCACACAAACACCTCACCTCTTCTTTGGCTTATGACCAACCTTTCCACAAAATCTTGTAGGAATCTGTGAATCCATTCGGGAGTTATGCACCCTTTTGTGATAGGCCACGCCCATCGCCACACCTCCTCTTGGCCAACTGGCCTTGAAAGCTACTCAGCTCTACCTTCGGTCATGACCAGCCTCCATGCCAAATTTCAGCCTCCTGGGGCGAAAACTGTGGCCGCTACGGGGTGGGACACTTTTTGTGGACCAACCGTCCGACCCACCAACCAACCGACCGGTCGACAGACAGAGCTATAGAGCTGCGGTTGCTGTGAAGTTAACCAGTGCACAGTTTAATATGACCCATGTCAATGTCAATCAATGGTCAGCATGTAATATACACATGTAGCTCCTACCTTAACCCCTTCAAGGCTCATGGGGCTTCTGATCCACAAGTCTGGGGACCACTGACTAAGACTGACCTCGGTTTTTGGCTATAGGTGAGAGTGGCAGAGAACTCAGAGATGGTCAGAGAACAGGAACCAAGGAAGTAGGTAAAAAAAATGTGATCACATATTTAAAGTTGTCAGTTAAAATGGCATGATTTAAAATTACCTGCTGAGGGTGATGCCAGAAAGATGCCAGGCTGAATTCTCGAAGTAAACTGAGCATCAGACTGCTTCTCCACACAGAAGTGACAATAAATCGTTATGTTTTCAAGAGAAGATTGTATATAATACAATGGTACACCCAGCTCCCACAGAACACTGGACACAATCATATTTAAGAAATAATTATGGCAAGAAAGGAGCCATGGCAAGATTCAAACCAAAAAAAGATTTTTAGTTCCCACAATCAAGAACATGTTTAAAAGCTCAGAGTTTGAGAATTTTAAAACAATTCGGATTGTTGAGAATTTTCTGTGAAAATTCTTATGAAATGTAGCCTACAAAAGAATACTTTTTTATTTTTATTTTGTTCTGTAACTGAATATTATGTTTTCGTTTAAAGTTGTCAGTAATCTCCAGGAATCATTACTGGTGTCTACGGGGTACAATAATTTTGAATGAGCCAGGTCTGGCTGCGATTCAAGTTGGAAGAGAAAGAAGTCTGTGACATCTGAAGAACACCGGAGGGCAGTCACCGAGGCGTCCCTTCCGATATCTTGCACTTGACAGCAACGTGCCGTGAATAACATATCTTCCTTGACCCCGACAATCACCACCGTGGGGGGAAAGTGACGATGAATTAGACTAATACGTCAGAAGCTCCTCAGCATGCACACACATTCGCCCGTCAGGGACGTTAATAGCACGCGACAGGCAGCGATGCCCTGAGAAAGCAGGTCGGCATCTCGCGGACTCAGCAAACGGAACGGAGCCGAGCGTCACCACACGCGGCACGCCGCCCTAAACCCCGACCGACGAAGAGCGTCCCGGAGACGGCCAGATCTGTCGCGTGCACAGGAAAAGGAGAAAAGCTGACGTATCAGCCGCTAATACAGACCCAGATGAGCTTATTACTGAAAATACGAGGCGCAGGATCATGAAAAGCCTGGAGTGCGGGATACTCGCACAGAGTGGCAAAGCATAGCAGAGGCATCTGGGCACTCACGCACTCTGTAATCCATTCTGCTTAGTGGCCATTATGCCAGGCTGCTGGGTGATAACATGTGCCTCAAACACACATGCAAATATGACATAAAACTGGTTCATAATGAACCTAAGATGCACTCAGGCTCGTTCAGCATTGACATTATTCCTGAGTACAAAAAGTGTCTGATAGGGCACTAGCACTGTGGACATAGTGTCTGATAGGGCACTAGCCCTGAGTACATTATATGTCTGATAGGGCACTAGCTCTGAGTACATAGTGTCTGATAGGGCACTAGCACTGAGTACATTATATGTCTGATAGGGCACTAGCTCTGAGTACATAGTGTCTGATAGGGCACTAGCCCTGAGTACAGAAAGTGTCTGATAGGGCACTAGCACTGAGTACATAGTGTCTGATAGGGCACTAGCCCTGAGTACATAGTGTCTGATAGGGCACTAGCTCTGAGTACATAGTCTCTGATAGGGCACTAGCTCTGAGTACATAATGTCTGATAGGGCACTAGCTCTGAGTACATAGTGTCTGATAGGGTACTAGCACTGTGGACATAGTGTCTGATAGGGCACTAGCCCTGAGTACATAGTGTCTGATAGGGCACTAGCCCTGAGTACATAGTGTCTGATAGGGCACTAGCCCTGAGTACATAGTGTCTGCTGATAGGGCACTAGCTCTGAGTACATAGTGTCTGATAGGGCACTAGCTCTGAGTACATAGTGTCTGATAGGGCACTAGCTCTGAGTACATAGTGTCTGATAGGGCACTAGCTCTGAGCACAGTATAGGGTTAAGGTGGTCCAAAGAGGGCAGACTTTTTAACTCAGACAGTCCCTCAGTCTGCTCTCTCTCATACCTATAATGAATCTAAACTCTGGGCTTAATCAGCTGTACAATCCCATACAAGCATGAAGCTCATTCTTTACTGAGTCAGGCAATGTGAATTATTATTCTTTATCCAAACTTTGAACAGAGTAAAATCATCAAAACTACACTAATGAACTGGTTACGTTCACTCCTGTGACACGTCCATAAAGACTGGGTATAAACACAAAGGGAAAAAAACTGTATTCTCATATGATTTAAATATGTTCTTAAGGATGCCAAAATCAAACAAACCAGTGTGGCAATAGAATCATTTGGTATGATGTAAAAACAGGTGGAGCTAGAGTGCAAAAGTCCTGATATGTGTTTCCTGAAACCCATGAACTCAGCCGGCTGATTTCAATAATCCTACCTCTTGACTGAAAAATAGTGCTAATAAGTAAATGCAGGTGATTGGAACAAAATACTAGGGAAGAATTTCACTTTCTGAATGTGGATTTTCCACCTCTGGATAAAATCACAGAATGAATCCATCAGCTCCGAAAGTGATGGGCAAACAACAATAAGCAGTTTTATCAGAATTGGGGGAAATACAAAGTAATACAAAATATTTTTTTTAAATGTATCTTTATTGAAATTTTTGCAAAATAATGCACAAAAATATATATTAAAATAACAAGCAACCAGCTTCTTTTCACTCACTTGAATAAACATCCAATAATACTTACCTGAGCTTTCCAAAAACATATGCCTCTTATTATGAAAAATTGATGTTTAGGAAATCTAGTATGTGAAAACCAATTATCTTTTACTGGATAATATTCAGTAGTTATAACCCCACTAAGGCCTTAAGACAAATAATTCAATAAGAAATTCCATAAAATTGACTCTTAAACGAAACGTTTCTGGGTGAAACAAGCCTCTGCTCTGAATTATTGAATGAATCTGAAGATTTGCTCTCCAAAGCATAACGGCATTATTGGCACACATCGTTACAGCCCCGATAACGCGAGAAGGAATCAACCATTTTGGGATTGGCCTCACTCTCCCATCCACCCTCACAGTGATGGAGCAGAAACTGAAGAACAGGCCCTTTTCCTCCTCAGTGAATCGCATGATTGCCTTTACATCTTCAGGAAAACGAGAGATCAGGAGTAAAACACATCTGTATTACAGAGTAGAGAAAGTACAGTATTGCTTTCCCCTAAAACACAAACGACCTTAAAATACAGTCACTCCATGAACGATAATTTGACAACTGCAATGCATTTACTTCAGGGTTACTTGAAGTAGCCGACCCATTGTGATCTAATATGAAGTCTAGGAGGGAACGTCAACAGGTAGCAAGGTGGCAAACATGCTCATTGGATATCTAGTTCTGAGGTCACTACCTTTGAGATACAGACAATATAATTTGATCAGTCAAACTTGCTCTGTGCGACTACAGAAACGTTGTCTGTTCTCCCTCTGTCTTCACCCCACTACCCCCCTACCCCCCGCAGGCATGGGAATTAATGTCTTTGGGCAATTAAGAGTCATGCCGAAGGTCTACTAAATGTATACAAACCTGAGGTGTCCTGGAGTTCTCTCTCTTTTTAACGTTTTACTGCTTTATTACTTGAAAACACAGCACGAGAATTAAAATGTGGCTACAGACCGCATAAATATATATTTTTATTTCAATCTTGAATGCAATCTCTGACATTTAACTGAAATCACTCATTGAAAATCTTAATGTTTATTTAGATAATGATTGTTGAGGCCTGCTAGTTGAAATCTAAATTTTTACAAGCAGTTCCAGTTTCAGAAACCAACGCTGTGATTTGGTTTTGTCACAAGGAAAATATTTGCCTGAAAGTGGAGATTACAACTAGCTGGATTTAACAATTATTTGTCAACAAATTTTGCCTCTGGTCTTAGAAGCAGAAGTAAACTTCCATGTTCAATAGTATTCAATAGCTGAGCAAACATACAACCCTAATCCTAACATAGGTTTTGTCTCTTTATAAAGACGCTCAAACCATCGTTTGAGGATATCATCATCGTGCTTAGCCCTGCTTCCAATAACATAAGGCAACTTTAATATGTAAATCTGTCAGCTTTCAGACAGTTTTAAGGCAGGCTCGGTCTCCCCATTTACACATTCAGTCGTGAGGAACTCTCCGGAGCAGGGGGCAGATTATGACAGCAAGATGAGCCCGTACGTGCACTGTGCCGTATCTCATTCCCTTTGTATGGGAATGAGATACGGCACGGACTGTTAGCGGCGGTGTGGACCTTCACGCCTCCCACCGTCCGGCACAACTCTGCTCCGGCTGTAAAGCGGACAGAAGCCTGAGGCTGGAAACCTGCCCGATTCAAATCACGCAAACGCAAAACGCAAGATGGCCGTCACGCATACCCTGCGGTCATTCAGCGCGTTTCACGGCGCACATCCTCAAAAATTACCACTATACGTCCGCAAGGCGCGATACCCGCGCAAACCGTGGGGGCAGTATGTTTTATGCCTAGTGACGCGATTGACACTAGATAGCAGAATCATTTGCAGAGAAGCTCAGATCTGGCCCCTAGTGGATAAACCTTTTAAACTTCCAGTCAGACGACAAAGCAAGCAGACGAATGTGTACCTAGTCGCCTGGGACGGAACAACTTTGCATACATGTAGCGCAACAAAATGCAAGTATGTTTCCAGTATTAAGGGAGCAACTACTAAATACTGCTGTTGCACAAGATAATCCTCTTATTATTGTCCAGGTTTCACAGAGAAAAGTGCAATGTTACCTAAACAATATTTGCAACGAATACATAATTACCTCCCCACCGAGGGGACCCCAACATATCTTAACCCACGTCAGGGTCGGTAAAGGTTTGTACCATTTAGACAACAGCTGTTTTTAGGAAACAGGAAAGATGTGTTTTTTTAGTCCTAAACTGAAAAATTTTAAAGAAATATTTTCATAGTCTGATTTAAAAGCCTTTTTATTTTGTATGTAAAATTATCCTAGTCAGTGTGTTGTTTAACAAAAATAAACAACAACAAAAAATACTTTCATTGGCTGACAGCCAATAAATCAGTCAGAAAGCAGGAACACACTCCATAAAACTGCTTGCAGGTTCATGCAAAGCGTGGGCTCCTTGCAGGCACGTTCTCAGATAAGCCATCTTTTGAAACTGACATCAAGTTTCCTAAACCAGTAATAGACTTGGAAAAAAAAAATTCAGAAAAAAAAAATGGAAGGAATTTGTTTTGAATGCCACTGGATTTCATCCAAAAAGAAAATCGCCCACAGGATTCTATCCAAGCTCGTTTAATCCACTTTGCAAAAAGGCAAATGTAAAGCTTCATTTCCGACCGGCAAATTGGAGAAATCCATTTCACAACAGTGTTTCATTTCATATGGGATATCTGGCAGTTCCTTCTGTGCCATTTAAAAATGGGAGAAAAAGTTAAAAGTTTCGGCAAACACATCAGCGAGTTGTGTGCAGTTTAGCCCAAGCAGGAATTTACATGCTAGGTTGTCAAACTGAGAATTTTCTTATTTCATTCAAAGTTTATTCAAACCCATGACTGCAGTTACGAAGTCATAAAACAATACCAGAAAAACATTTCAACACAGATAATTTATTTCCACTTGTTTTGCTTGGGTCATCTGACATACAAGAGATCGGCTTTTCATGAAATGCTGTCATTTGGGAGAGGGTATTTAGGCTAAATTGAAGACAAATCGGTGCCTTTGATTGGCCTGCTGATACATACAGGGATATAACGTTATAAAAGAGAGAAATGTCTTTGAGGAAAGGGGCTACCCGAGGAGCCACACCCGGGCAGGCTCTTATCAGGAGTGACAGACACCCCCCAGTGGGTGGAGCCTCACGGCCGGGGGGCGGAGCCTCACAGGCAGGGGGCGGGGCCCTGCAGCCAGGGGGCGGGGCCACGCAGACGCCCTGCGGGTCTCACTGCTCGCTTTGCTGGCTCTCCGTGAGGGACGACACGGCGCCCTGGCCCTTGTTAACGTCGCTGATGCAGGCCCACTGGCCGTCCACCGACTCCTTCCACAGCGTCACCTGCAGGACGGGGGTGGAAACGCACATAAAGAACTGATCTGGGGCACGTCTGCAGACGTCAGGTGGTGCACACACTGATAATGGCACAAATCTCATTATAACTGTCCATCTCTAGCCCTGATGGGGGATCACTTAGCATGCTGTAACCCATTTGGCAAAAAGCATCTGCAAACTGTACCTGTAAAGAATTGCACCTCGTTTCCAAGGTCTAAAAATGGCTTCTGGTTAAAAAGAACCCACACAAACCTGCAGACGCCGCTGCCCTCCTCCAGGGCCAGACTGAGGCCCTGAGTATTTTCTATTTATTTTCTCCAGTCCGTTTGAGTGTGTAAAAGTGCAGTTCTCATGTGGGTCCCACCCCATTGCAGCAGTCCAGCTTGATTGCCTTTAAGGCGTTCTTTATTTCTTATTCACTCTGAAGTTGAGTGGGGCAGCCTGATTCTAACCACGCAGTAGATAATAAAAGATGACTCACTGAAAAGTAAATACTGCATCTTAATCTGTCTGAAGCCGTCTGCATGAAGCGCAAGAGAGTTGACAAAATAGTCATTACATAATATTCATTATTCAGAGTCAGTTCCTCAAAACGACAAGCACAACAGCAGCATTAAATTAACTCTCCGCACCGCTGACAATTAAAATTCCACGTCTCACCCCAGCTTAATTAGTCAGCTCCAGAGCCGAACCGGCTCGATCAGTGAGAGTGGCAGGAGGGCGGGGCGTTTCGCCCCAAGTTTGGCTTAGCGTCGGGCGGAGTTCTGTTTGTCATCGTTAATCCGCGCGTTCCTGCCCACCTAAGTGCCGGGGAGGAGGGGTGATAGATGACCTCAAGATGGCCGCCGCTGACTTAAGGCTATCAAGAGCCTGCGGGACAAACCTCCCTCCTTCGCCTTTCCCACAAAGCACCACTCCCTCCTCAAACTCAGGAATTCTCATTATTGCCGGGGCAGCTTTGGGCCTTCCTCATCAATCACGTCCTCAGAGCTCAAAAGTGCTCCGGAGAGAAAAGACCCAGCGCTGCAGATAAAATAAATAAATAAATAAACTCATCAGCACGCGATAAAACGGCGGTTTGCCAAGAAAACCGTCGTATCTTCCGATCTTCCGCACTAACCTCCTCGCTCACCCTTTTGGCCCCGCCCCTGTGCTGGGCTTGATCCCAGTGTCCGATAAGCATGTGACGAGCAGGAATCTGTCCGCTTACAGACATAAGCGGGATTTCGGAGGGTCGCTCTTGTAAGTCTGAGCGACATGAAATACTTCCCGTCTTTATTAAAGATGGCTGTCGGAGCGTCAAAGGTAACAAAATTCTGCTGCTTCGTTTGCCCAGGGCTACCAAGGCAACGGGCTCGACTAACATTCCGGAACTTTCTAACCGGTCCCCCGCTGATACTGAACCGTTAAAGAAAAGCAGCGGCGCGCTGATTAACCCTCCACTGATGCTCTCATCGCTTCCACGCCACCGATTTCAAATCAGTTTCACAGGACCTCCCCTGAACCTGTCGCTCAGTGAGTGTGCAGGCGCAGACGCAGCAGGACTGCGTCTGGAACATTCCGCAGACGCCAAGGACACGAACCAGAAGCTACAATTAGCATACGCAGATGATGAAGCGCTACTATTAGCACATGGTCCTGTGCCATGGAAGAAGAAAAACCTTGTGCATACATTTCTGTCACGTTGGCTTTTAAGAAATTGCAAGTTCTCATCCGGCTCTATGTGCCGTCAGCATTTCAGCTCAACATCTAATAAGGCCGCTTCAAAAGCCCAGGTGACTACACCATAATGCTGTGGTAGTGGGTAGATCCACAAAAAAAAGGGTGAGAGAGAGAAGAGAGTTGGGGGGAGAGAGTGGGGTGGGGGGAAAAGAGAGATGGGGAGAGAGAGAGAGAGAGAGAGAGCAAGCAGAAGAGAGACAGGAGAAAGAGAGAGACAGAGGAGAGAAAACGGGTAGAGTGAGATTCACATGTGAGGCTCTGTTTTTCCCTACAACAGAACTTCCCATTCCCAGATCACCCCAGCACATAGACAGAACGCTCCCGCTCTGAGTTTTGGTTGGCCGGACAGGAGCGCGCGGTCCTCTGGCGCCCCCTGGTGGCCGGGCGGGGCGGAGCGGGCCTCTCACCTTGTTGTCCCCGCCGGAGACGGCCAGGATGTTGCCGGTGATGGACCAGCTGACGTGCCACACCACGTCGTTGAACTTGTGCAGGAGCTTGGCCGTCCAGGTGTTCCCCGCGGGGTCGTCGCACGTCCAGATGAACACCCGTCCGTCCTGGGGGGGAGGGAGGGAGGGAGGGGGGCAGGGGGGTTAAAAACGCGACGGCCGCTTAAGAGAGCCTGTGCATCCTCTGCTTCACAGATACGGCCTCATTAACACCGCGTGCCTGTACTGCTCCCAGAGCCAAAATGTCCACAGCTACACCAAAACTGTGAAACGAAACTGAGTATGAAAAAGTAATATTTGCGGCACAGGTGCCGTGGCCTACACGTGCAATAAACACCTAAATAACAGTCGCTCAGCTCTAAAACCGGTGCCTTTCATTTACACTGACTGGAGTGGTCTTAAAATGGGCACGTTCCAAAACCTGAGCATCTGAAATTCACCCAGAATATATCGCTCAGTTTCATTCTGCGTCATGCAGCAGTGTGTCATACTCCAAGTGCAGACTTCTACATTATCGGGCTGCTTGTTTTGACTGGCTCACAGGTTCTGCAGGGTTACCATCCTAAGGAATTTCTACCCATCTCCCTCTCTCGCAGTGAGAAAGTCGCAGCCAATGGGTTATCAGCTTTAGGGCACATGACTGTCCTATCACATATCAACTGTTCGAGCAGAAAATCCCTTAAAAAAGGGTGCTGGCTTGGAAAGATGCGGGGAATTTCACCCATTCCTACATGAAGCTCCCTCTGAACCAGGGGTCTGCTACCCTGGTCCTGAAGAGACACAGGGTCTGCTGGGGTCCCCGGCCCTGGTCCTGGAGAGACACAGGGTCTGCTGGGGTCCCCGGCCCTGGTCCTGGAGAGACACAGGGTCTGCTGGGGTCCCCGGCCCTGGTCCTGGAGAGACACAGGGTCTGCTGGGGTCCCCGGCCCTGGTCCTGGAGAGACACAGAGTCTGCTGGGGTCCCCGGCCCTGGTCCTGGAGAGACACAGGGTCTGCTGGGGTCCCCGGCCCTGGTCCTGGAGCGACACAGGGTCTGCTGGGGTCCCCGGCCCTGGTCCTGGAGAGACACAGGGTCTGCTGGGGTCCCCGGCCCTGGTCCTGGAGCGACACAGGGTCTGCTGGGGTCCCCGGCCCTGGTCCTGGAGAGACACAGGGTCTGCTGAGGTCCCCGGCCCTGGTCCTGGAGAGACACAGGGTCTGCTGGGGTCCCCGGCCCTGGTCCTGGACCCCTGATCCTGGAGAGACACAGGGTCTGCTGGGGTCCCCAGCCCTGGTCCTGGAGAGACACAGGGTCTGCTGGGGTCCCCAGCCCTGGTCCTGGAGAGCTGCAGGGTCTGCTGGGGTCCCCAGCCCTGGTCCAGGAGAGACACAGGGTCTGCTGGGGTCCCCAGCCCTGGTCCTGGAGAGACACAGGGTCTGCTGGGGTTCCCAGCCCTGGTCCTGGAGAGACACAGGGTCTGCTGGGGTCCCCAGCCCTGGTCCTGGAGAGACACAGGGTATGCTGGGGTCCCCAGCCCTGGTCCTGGAGCGACACAGGGTCTGCTGGGGTCCCCGGCCCTGGTCCTGAAGAGACACAGGGTCTGCTGGGGTCCCCGGCCCTGGTCCTGGAGAGACACAGGGTCTGCTGGGGTCCCCGGCCCTGGTCCTGGAGAGACACAGGGTCTGCTGGGGTCCCCGGCCCTGGTCCTGGAGAGCCACAGGGTCTGCTGGGGTCCCCGGCCCTGGTCCTGGAGAGACACAGGGTCTGCTGGGGTCCCCAGCCTTGGTCCTGGAGAGCCGCAGGGTCTGCTGGGGTCCCCAGCCCTGGTCCTGGAGAGACACAGGGTCTGCTGGGGTCCCCAGCCCTGGTCCTGGAGAGACACAGGGTCTGCTGGGGTCCCCAGCCCTGGTTCTGGAGAGCCACAGGGTCTGCTGGGGTCCCCAGCCCTTTTCCTGGAGAGCCGCAGGGTCTGCTGGGGTCCCCAGCCCTGGTCCTGGAGAGACACAGGGTCTGCTGGGGTCCCCAGCCCTGGTCCTGGAGAGACACAGGGTCTGCTGGGGTCCCCAGCTCTGGTCCTGGAGAGTCACAGGGTCTGCTGGGGTCCCCAGCCCTTTTCCTGGAGAGACACAGGGTCTGCTGGGGTCCCCAGCTCTGGTCCTGGAGAGTCACAGGGTCTGCTGGGGTCCCCAGCCCTTTTCCTGGAGAGACACAGGGTCTGCTGGGGTCCCCAGCCCTGGTCCTGGAGAGACACAGGGTCTGCTGGGGTCCCCAGCCCTGGTTCTGGAGAGACACAGGGCCTGCTGGGGTCCCCAGCCCTGGTCCTGGAGAGACACAGGGTCTAATTTGGGTCCCCAGCCCTGGTCCTGGAGAGCCGCAGGGTCTGCTGGGGTCCCCAGCCCTGGTCCTGGAGAGACACAGGGTCTGCTGGGGTCCCCAGCCCTGGTCCTGGAGAGACACAGGGTCTGCTGGGGTCCCCAGCCCTGGTCCTGGAGAGCCACAGGGTCTGCTGGGGTCCCCAGCCCTGGTCCTGGAGAGACACAGGGTCTGCTGGGGTCCCCAGCCCTGGTCCTGGAGAGACACAGGGTCTGCTGGGGTCCCCAGCCCTGGTTCTGGAGAGACACAGGGCCTGCTGGGGTCCCTGGCCCTGGTGTGCACCCCACCCTTCATGAGTGTCTCAGAAACGGCCTGAAAAAGCTGCACTCGCACCACTTGCTAACACAGTGCATCACTAAATCATATTAAAAGCTTTCTTAGTTGACGCTGCCCGCACAACCATCCATGGAAAGGGTGAGGCACGGACTGGCTTGTACCTTCACAGTTGTCATCAGCCTGTCTGTTAGCATCTACACGTCCCTATTCTCCAAACCACCAATAACCTGCCTCTCACTATCTCATTACACCACTAAAGCTCACATCCACCTCACTGTTACACTACTCAATACTCCTACGAATATTTGCTCCTATGATCTGTTCAGGCTTTAATCCAAATGAAACCGAATGAATGTATTACTGATAAACTCTACACCTCTCCCAGTGCTGACTCATGGAGACCAGAGGAATATCCACCAATAACCGACAGGTCAACTGCTTTTCATCTGATTTTAAAGATAAAACAAGAGCTTAACTATGGACCTGGGCTCAAGTCCCACTTCAATTCAGACATTCAGCCCATCCAATGAAAATTCCCACGGAACATTCAGGGAATCTTCCCAATTAGCGAAATGAGTCTTATTCACTGAACTGGAGCCAAATGGACCCCAGCCCTGCTTTGTGCAGTTACTGACAGATGACTCCTGAGGAAAAGCCTTTCTTCCAGAGCCGTAATGGCTACCTGTGAGCAGCTGGCGATAGTGCTGGTTACAGAGAGATGACTCCTGAGGAAAAGCCTTTCCTCCAGAGCCGTAATGGCTACCTGCGAGCAGCTGGCGATAGTGCTGGTGGGCAGGCCTATGGAGGGAGCCCAGCCCACATCCCGCACCCAGTCGCTGTGCGCCTCCAGCTTCTGGTCCTCCTTCCACTGCCCGTCCTCCTCCCTTAGGGAAAGAGAAGAGAGAAGCACCTGAGTGCGCTTGCCACACTGACAGCCTGAAAATGGGGAAGTCACTTTTTCCCATCAGCCCACTGTTTCTGTATTTATACAGTGTTTCCCCTACATACAGGCAGCCATTCAGCCCCGCTGCAGACTTATTTTGACCCCCGCCTGATGAAATGGGCGGGAGGCCTCTGTCAGTTCAGTTGTCATGTTGTAGTATTACGTGTCCGCCACATGGTGGCTGCAAACTGATTATAACCTGGGACTGAATACAGCACTCCCTCTCACATGTTACTGCTGATGGCCACAGCACTTTTAAAACCAATCAAAACAGCTCAGTGACTTACACGTATAAATACAACTACCAACGTAAAGATTACAGTCCGTGCAATGAGTAGCGGGTGCAAACAGCACACGTTATCGCTTGACTCTTCAGATACGAGGCTGTGGCTGTGATCAGTGATGGCAACGCAGCAAAAAAACACTGCTCAGCTCAGAAGAGAAGTGTGGCGATACGCTGTCATTCTGATTTAAAAACCAGCAGCACTGCAGAGGATGTTTCCATAAGTGAAATACAGCATTGCAGGGTGTACATACTTCCGTTAAACAAATAATGCGTTTGCTAGTTAACTAAGCACTTTGATGAATTCAGCCAGACTAGCCATCTGACAAATAACAACTTCAGCTGCAACTGACAGTAACTCACACTCAGCTAATTAAAAATATAATCATAAATGTAGCTTGCTAGTTAGCATGTAATCACGGTCTTGAATATTTTAACGTTACCTATGTTGATTATAAGGATGACATTTGTAGATTTGTAATGTCAGATACTAATTAGCTAGCTAGCTGGGTTTCAAAGGCTGTGGGCTTGTCAGCCACCGTATTTTCCCCAGTTTACGCCTCTGGATCTCAAAATGTTCCATGTCGTTTCTCACAGGAGGAACAATGTTTGAGCTCTTGTTCTTCGCCTGCAATTAAATTTTACTTTAGCTTATTGTGTGTGTGTGTGTGTGTGTGTGTGTGTGTGTGTCTGTGAGTATGTGTGCATGTGTGTGTTAAGAAAATCAATATTTACGCCTTACAATTTTGAGCTATCAAACCAGAATGGCCTTGATTTAATGAACCGAGTTATGACCACCCATCACTTTCAGCTGCTAAACAAATTAATAAGCTGTTATAAACAGACCATTAAGATTCTGAAGAGATTAACAAAAAAGTACAGCAAAGTACATTAAGGACAGCTAATTTTACAGACCCTTAGTTAGCACTAATACAAAAGTACAGTTCAGTACATTAGGAAAATCTCAATTTTGTAGACCTTTAGTTTGCAGTTTTATAATGTTCTTGGTATTTTTATAGCCATTTATACTGGTTCTGCACACTGTGAAATGTGTGGAGATCAAGATGCAGGTCGGCCTTTCAAGAGATATCACAACGGCAGTGTTATCCTTGATCCTTTTTTTTTTTTTTTAAACAGCCATCATTATTCCGTAATGTCCCCAGGGATATGCCTGCTTCTGTTGTATTTCCTTCTTCACATAAAGGGCAGAGCGGTACAACGGGTAAGGACCTGGTCTTGTAACCTAAAGGTCACAGGTCTGATTCCCGGATAGAGCACTGTCGTTGTACCCGTGGTAACCTGTTCAGTATATAGCCAGCTATATAAATGGATGCAATGTAAATGCTAAGTAAAAATGTGTAATTCGCTCTGAATAAGAACGTCTGCTAAATCCCTGTAATGTAATCTAATGTAAAGTAATGTTATGCAATGTAATGTACTGCAAAGTAATGTAATGTAAAGTAATGTAATGTTATGTAAAGTAATGAAATGTAATGTAAATTAATTTAATGTAAAGTAATGAAATGTAATGTAAATTAATGTAATGTAATGTAAAGTAATGAAATGTAAAGTAATGTAAAGTAATGAAATGTATTGTAAAGTAATGTAAATTAATGAAATGTAAAGTAATGTAATGTAATATAAAGTAATGAAATGTAATGTAAAGTAATGTAAAGTAATGTAATGTTATGTAAAGTAATGTAATGTTATGTAATGTAATGTAATGTTATGTTATGTAAAGTAACGTAATGTAATGTAATGTAAAGTGAAAGCACTTGCGGCGCGGTTCACTTACTTCCACAGCTTGACCAGGTTGTCGCAGCCTCCCGACACAAACCTCTTGATGTAGTTGGGTTTCTGCCCCGACGGCTGGTCTATGAGACTGCCAGGGACCACCGCCGGCGCCCAGCTCACTGCATTACAGCCGATCTGGAGGGGGGGGAGACAGAGCGCCTTCAGACCACCGCACAGCGCCATCAGACCACCGCACAGCGCCATCAGACCACCACACAGCGCCTTCAGACCACCGCAGACCACCGCACAGTGCCTTCAGACCACCGCACAGCGCCTTCAGACCACCGCACAGCGCCTTCAGACCACCGCACAGCGTCATCAGACCACCACACAGCGCCATCAGACCACCACACAGCACCATCAGACCACCACACAGCACCATCAGACCACCGCACAGCACCATCAGACCACCGCAGACCACCACACAGCACCATCAGACCACCGCAGACCACCGCACAGCGCCATCAGACCACCGCACAGCACCATCAGACCACCACACAGCACCATCAGACCACCGCACAGCGCCATCAGACCACCGCACAGCGCCATCAGACCACCACACAGCGCCATCAGACCACCGCAGACCACCACACAGCGCCATCAGACCACCGCAGACCACCACAGAGCGCCATCAGACCACCGCACAGCGCCTTCAGACCACCACACAGCGCCATCAGACACCGCACAGCACCATCAGACCACCGCAGACCACCGCACAGCGCCATCAGACCCCCTCTCACAAACCAACAGCCACCTTTTAACGCAGGTCTGTAACCCGCTGTCTCTGAGTATATGTGCATGCTGACAATGTACGCTAAACTAATTTCTAAAAAAGCACCATGTCATTCATCTACATAAGTGAATATTTACTGAGAAACTGCCCCATATGTTTAACTTAAATGTCAAAACTTTAAGGGCAATAACTGCCCTGAGCTCATGCTCAGTGTCCACAAACCAAACCGCAAACCCCAGAAAGAGGAACAATGCTCTAATTCAGAGCTACTTACACAGTACCCTGCCGACAATTTGAACCTGCAACCTCAGAGTTGCTAGCCCAAATCCCTGCACCTTAAAGTGAAAGGCTGGAGCGGGATACTCAGTGTGTGTGTAGCTGATCTTTTTTACAGAGACAGGCTGGAGCGGGATACTCAGTGTGAGTGTTGCTGATCTTTTTTACAGAGACAGACTAGAGCGGGATACTCACAGTGTGAGTGTTGCTGATCTTTTTTACAGAGACAGGCTGGAGCGGGATACTCAGTGTGAGTGTTGCTGATCTTTTTTACAGAGACAGGCTGGAGCGGGATACTCAGTGTGTGCGTAGCTGATCATTTTTTACAGACAGGCTGGAGCGGGATACTCAGTGTGTGCCTTGCTGATCTTTTTTACAGAGACAGGCTGAAGCAGGATACTCAGTGTGTGCTGATCTTTTTTACAGATAGGCTGTTGCGGGACACTCACAGTGTGTGTGTTGCTGATCTTTTTTACCGAGACAGGCTGGAGAGGGATACTCACAGTGTGTGCGTTGCTGATCTTTTTGACGCCCCACTGTCCGTCCCCTGAGAAGGTCAGGAGGGAAATGGCCCCATCGGAGCTGCCGCAGGCCAGAATCAGCCCAAAGTCATACGGCCCCCAGCACACAGAATTCACTGTGAGGGAGGGAGGGAGAGGGAGAGAAAGGGAGAAAAAGAGTATATGAATACACAAATTTACTCCACATTTTAGCAAAAAACTAACAGCTGGTACATTTCGGTGGTCTTCACATATCCAATACAAGCTCCAGAAAATTACGATAGGAATACCACAAAAAAAGACCAATCACCTGAGGAGTCATGCCCCGTGTACTCGTACATCTTGTCCCAGGTTCCGTTCTCCTCCTTCCAGATGATCACCTTCCGGTCGTAGGAGCAGGAGGCCAGGATGTTCCCGTACATGGGGTGGGCCCAGGCCACCTGCCACACAGGGCCCTCGTGCCTGCACGGAGCACAGAGCAAACGGATCAGCGCACAATCCGGGGTCCCCCGCCGCCCCAATTCTGAGCGGATTATAATCTGACCCTGCCTGGATGGGCTACAGCAATAGTCTGCGCATCTTATAATCTGACCCTGCCTGAACGGGATGCAGTGGCAGTCTGGGCAGATTAAATTCTGAACCTTGCCGGGATGGGCTACAGCAGCAGTGTGAGCAGATTATAATCTGACCCTGCCTGGATGGGCTACAGCAGCAGTCTGAGTAGATTATAATCTGACCCTGCCTGGATGGGCTACAGCAGCAGTCTGAGCAGATTATAATCTGACCCTGCCTGGATGGGCTACAGAAACAGTCTGAGCAGATTATAATCTGACCCTGCCTGGATGGGCTACAGCAGTAGTCTGAGCAGATTATAATCTGACCCTTCCTGGATGGGCTACAGCAGTAGTCTGAGCAGATTATAATCTGACCCTCCCTGGATGGGCTACAGCAGCAGTCTGGGCAGATTATAATCTGACCCTGCCTGGATGGGCAACAGCGGCAGTCTGAGTAGATTATAATCTGAACCTGCCTGGATGGGCTACAGCGGCAATGTGATCAGATTATAATCTGACCCTGCCTGGATGGGCTACAGCAGCAGTGTGATCAGATTATAATCTGACCCTGCCTGGATGGGCTACAGTCTTGTCTTGTCTTGAATAAGGCTCAGTCAGACCAACACAGCAAATCTAAATGCAGGAGTATCAACTGAGGAGGGACGTTGAGAAGAGAGCAACACACCATCTTCATACTGTGTACTGCAATTCAACAATTCATCCTGCATTTCCCCATTTCCCATCCTATTCCCACACCCTAGCACTCCTATCTTATGCAATTACTCTAAGACTGCAATTGCATGCGTTATTACTTTATATGGACATTAGCTATAGGACTGATTTGTTGAATGCATTATTATTATGCATTTGATTTTCATTATATTTGCTTTTGTATTACAGTTGGCACAAGCAAACTTAGGCCTACACTTAGTACTTTAATGATGGTGCACATACCATTGCTGGTCTGCAAACATTGCTCACTTAACTAAAGTGAATGAATGCATTCATGTTACGTTGTACTCTGCTCTGGATTACAGCATCTGATAAATTACCAATAAAGTCATTAATGGAGCCACTTTAAAAAGTCCTCAGGGGGAAGAAAAAAAAACAGTGGTGCGAAAAAGTCCTCAGGGGGAAGAACAGTTGGTAGGGACCTGGATATAGAGGGAAAGCCAACCCCCTGCTGTCAGTAATTAAAATCAGGCTAAAGCAGTTATAGGGAGGTAATGAGGACTCTATCGATGCAGATAATGACGGGGCAGTGGTTGGGCAGACCTTAGCCTGAGGTATTAAACTAAGTGGTAAAACTCACAGCTCAAGCAAGGAAGGATATGACACTTTGTCATGTGGACAACTTTAGTCTATGTGGCCAACTAGATGCAACCAGCCAATACACACACTAATCACACACTTAAAAGTCCAGGAGAGTTTGGCACACTCCAATCCTGTTCAGCTCCCTGAACCTGAGCTCCATATAAAATAGCAAATGTATGGGGGACCCAGCATGAAGCAATAACAGACAATGCTAACACTAAACCGGGTTAGAACGCCCTGCAGCCACAATGACATTCCTGCCGTTAGGAAATCAGGAGCAACTGAGACTGGAGGGGAAACATCGCACCAGAACCCACCCTCTCAGATCTGCCACGAGGATCTGGCCTCCGTTCTTCACATCGAAGATCTTTACGGACCTGTCGGAGGAGCACGTGGCCAGTCTTGTGCCATAGTAGTCCATCTGAGCATCATGCTGGAAATACAGGACAAACACCCATGGGGGTAAGAAATAGGCAAGGACAAAGATGACAGTTCCTTTTACGGGACAAGTGTTTATATCCGTCCATTACTGATGACATCAGCAAAGGTACAGCAGCACAAGAGCAATATCAGTGTAATACAAAGGTTAAAATCAGAAAAGCATTTGGTTTCCCAGGCAAGACTTTTAGGAAGTACATCACAGGGTTGCAAGAGACAGAAAGCCAGTAAGACGCATTAGGTACTCTCAGCGCATTCATACTTAATTGGTTGATATAAGCATCTACTGGGAGTTTTGATCTACAAAACTTGGAAAGCCACTGAAGATTACTCACGATCATGTCCTCGTGGGACGTGTCCACAGTGTTGATGACTGAAACCTGGTGGCAGTGAAGAGCAAACCGTTAATCAACTAATGCGTCTCGAGATACATACTTACAGGGCAATGCACGCACCTGATAGCTAAATAGCTAGCGCGCAATATATTTCGATGGCATTACATTGGGGTAACAAGTCATAATAGCGTTTGCATATCTAAAACAGTAGCTACCCGTTTCCTAACAAATTTGCTAACTGATAACAGTATTTAAACTGAAATACGCTGTTGCGTACTAGTAGCCTACTATTATTTACTAGCTTGGAATATCATTAAACCTTTAAAAGTTCGTGATTAAATGATGCAGACAAAATACCGTGACTAAAAAAGCTTCCAATAATGGCTGTGGTGGCACAGATTTCTGAATGACGTCCAGATGGAACCGGCAAACCGTGAAAATAGCTAGCTACCATTAGCTAGGCGGCGCTCACTGCCTGGACACTGCAAACCCATTACGTGGCACCTAGGTATTATCAACATGATTCTAATGGATTTGACAGCCAGTTGCACCTTCAATAGACAACTTATACCATAACTATGCTGAATTAATAGACTGACAGTTTATGCTCCGCTGTGTTGTCTGGCTAGCCAAAGCACGCAGCCTAACATTAGTTACTACATAGTTAGCAAGCTGCTATGTAGCTAGCGAGAGGAACATTGTAACAACTAGTCCTCGCGCAGTTTCGCCAACTCACCATAGTTCCGCTGGAAATAGCTGATTAAAGAAAATATAAAAAAGAATAAGAAATAAGCCCGTAGACACTCTTCCCTTTCCTTTGATTTTTTAAAAAGTAAGCCTCCAACAGCACCTTTCCTTAATTCCGACGTGGCAAACCTATCTTCTTCCACCCGCCTCCCACCTCTTTGCCGTGCGACTATTAGTTCCGGGCTACAACAAAGATGAACATGTACTTAGTTCCGTCGAACGCTTGGTCTGAAGTTCATGCAGTGTGCAGAAGTTCTACTTGGGGGCAGCAACCATAGCAAATTAATTTTGCCTCTATCTATTTATAACACAGTCTCAGTGTCATGTTTCCCAGTTTGTTCCTGGCCCTAGAGCGTCACTGTTGCCCGCTTCTCTCGCCATGTTCTCCCGTTAAAATCCTCTCCATTTCTTAAGTTCTCATATTTAGCATTTAAAGTCTCTGTGTTTAAGTTCTACGTTTAACTCTGCGTTTAAATACTCAATCAGGATGACAAATGTGTCCTATCACATCTCCAACCTACTGGAGAAAATGACATCTACTGACAAAGATTTTAGGTAAGAGACAGTCCGTATTTGTTTGAATGTTTGGAAGGCAAACATTTAGAACATTCTTCCAGTTAAACGACCTGTTCGTCACTGTAGTGTGTACACGAAGTACAAGCATCCCATGAACATAAATGTATTCAATTTTTTAAATCGTGTTGTTTTAATAGTAGAAACTAAACTAATGGCTTTGTTAATTTATATATTCCGATGTTACTTATATTGTGGTATTTATGGGCAGTCTAGTAGGACTATGCTACTGGAAAGTAACCAAAAGACAAAAGTGTGTGTGTGTGTGCGCGCGCGCGCGTATGTGTGTGAAGTTTATTATTATAGTTTCCACTTGTCTGACAGTTGCTGGATTGAGTTGTGTAATACAAACTGAAACTGAAAATACTTTAGATAGATATAGTATATTTTAGTATAGATGTTCTTTTCTGAGCAACCATCACAGCTCATATTACACAACAATCCATTTATACAAACGGATATTAACTTTGGCCATTTAGGTGAAAAACCTAGCACAAAGTTGCCCATCTGGGAATCAACCCTGAAAAGTGAGAGTTCCACGTCCAATTCCTGAACCATTTCACTACACTGCCATTATCCTCCAGTGCTGCTGTTTTCCAGTGTGTGACTGGATTTCACAACCAAACAGCACAGTCAGGTGGTATCTAAAGTGGGGTGGTGATGTGTGGTGAGCAGTATGGCACAAAATGGCTGCCATGCATCACCTAGGTAGTTATTTGTAAATGAAAATTTTTTAAAATTAATTTGTTTTAATTACAGTTAGAAAAATCGCTCATTTAGTAGCATCCTACATTTTAGAATGTGTTAAATACATAAATGTATCCAGCTCCAGCATCCCATATCAAAAACGTGGTTGAGGTGAGCCACCCCCCTTCCCCTTCGCTGTAAAATGCTTTGAGATCTCTACATAAATGCAGATTATTATTATTATTATTATTATTATTATTATTATTATTATTATTATTATTATTATACTCAAAACAGATGTATTGAAAACTCTTTTAAACATTTAACTCACCTTTATGTGTAGTTAAGGGCAACCCATTTTGTGTTGCTTCCAACACGGCCTGTGTTAAAAAGTTTCCTTTTGTAAAAGTAAATTGTATATTTGTAGCACAAAAGTAGTAATGTTGACCCATGTGTTAAAAGTAGCACAAAAGTAGTAACACAAGAAGTGTGTTGAATATTTACACATCCTTTTTTGTGATTGTATTATTATGAAAATGAGTCGATGAATGTCTGCTTAGTGTCTGAGTGTTTGTAAAATGGCAGTGTTGACGCCCAGGTTCATGGCCACCAACGACCTGATGATGGAGCTGCAGAAGGACTCCATTAAGCTGGACGAGGACAGCGAGAGGAAGGTGGTGACCATGCTGCTCAAGCTGCTGGAGGACAAGAACGGAGAGGTGCAGAACCTGGCGGTCAAGTGGTGAGGAGACACCACCCCCCTTCCGGAAACTTCGGGTGCCCAAGACCCCTCAGCCACCTCAGCAGGGTCATGGCCAGTCTGGCTATCAAGAGCTTAAAATTATAGTGTTCTGTCTGAGATTCTTATAATTAAATACATTATTAACGTGACAAAATATAAAAAGAAATGGATACGGCAGAAACAGTGTCATACATATTTGCAGAGAGAACGCCAGTAATCTTTCAAAATGAGTGACTGTTAGGATTTTTCTAGTGATGCTTTTCCTGTTAAATCTCCGGTTCTGGTACAGGGGCCCATTGTATTTCCCGATGGTTTGTACTATACCCTGTTTCTATTAAATGCTGTGATTTGTGCCTTTTGCTACATATTTACTACTACTAAGTGTCTACAATCTTGTGATGCTTTCTGCAGATTTGTTCCTTATGTAGGAGCTTCACAGATGCTAATCAGTTCATGCAGTTATGTACTTATCACAAGCAATTGCTATGCGATGTCCTATCTGAGACCCATAACTTTCTGTTCGCAATCCCAGAGACCTCTCAATGTGTTTACATTTCCGTTCCCAGTTTGTTTTGTAATTTATTATGCCATTTGCAACGTTCTATTTGTTCCTATGTAACACTGGGCTATGCCTATGAAAGATCATTTATTAATGATACTAGTGTTTTGTGGTAACCCCTAGAGCTGTGCTAACTAAACTGTCTGGTGTATTTGTGCCTCTGCTCTGTGTGTGTGTATGCTTGGTTGTGCGTGCACACGTGTGTATGTGTGTGTGTGTCTGTGCTCTGTGTGCGTGTGCGTGTGTGTGTGTGTCTGTGTAGTTTAGGCCCTCTGGTGAGTAAGGTAAAGGAGTACCAGGTGGAAACCATGGTGGACACCTTGTGCTCTAACATGATGTCAGAGAAAGAGCAGCTGAGGGACATCTCCAGCATGGGCCTGAAAACAGTCATCGCCGAGCTGCCCTCGTCCTCCGCAGGTGGGAACAATCCTCATGACATCACCGTCTTCATCACATCACTGTTTTAATCACATCACCATCTTCATCATTTTACCGTCTTCATCACACCATTGTCTTCATCACATCGCTGTCTTCATCACACCACCGTCTTCATCACATCGCTGTCTTCATCACACCACCGTCTTCATCACATCGCTGTCTTCATCACACCACCGTCTTCATCACATCGCTGTCTTCATCACACCACCATCTTCATCACATCACCGTCTTCATCAGGTTGCATTTCGTTATATGACCAAGGCTGAGAATTATAGGGTTATAAAACTGAAATCTTAATCAGAAATGACTTATAAGCACGGGAATGCTTTTTGTCATGTCTTTTTGGTCTACAACAGACTAAACACTTTTTCTATCATTTAAAAAATAACACAAATGGAACACTGTTTTGGAAATTCTAAAGCTTCATGTATGAGACCTGTACTATCTGCAGAGAGAACCATATAATTCTGACAAGCCATTGTAATTTTCTCTGGATGTTGTTGTTGTTGTTATTATTATTATTATTATTCGTACAAAGTAATTGTTCCAGTTAAAGACACTGCCCATTGATATCTCTTATGATTCTTCTGTGAAACTCTTGAATGGATGAATACTAAATTATAATATAAGGTGGATGGTTGAGCTGAGGATTGTTGTTGAAAGCTTTGCGTGGGTTGCAGGCCAGACTCTGACTGCCAGCGTCTGTAAGAAGATCACCTCCCAACTGATGGGTGCTCTGGGGAAACAGGACGACGTGTCCGTACAGCTGGAAGCCCTGGACATCCTGTCCGACATGCTGGCCCGGTAACGACCCCGTCACGACCCCGTCACGACCCCATCACGTCCCCGTCACGACCCCGTCACGACCCCATCATGACCCCGTCACGACCCCGTCGGGCTACCTGGGACTGTGCCAGGCCTGATTCACTGCCTGTCTGTTCACGCTTCTTTTCTGTGAACGATGTTTCAATCATAAGGATTGAATCTATGAGATAAGGAGCATCTGCTCCAGTCATAATGCAATTCAGTGCTGTCCAGAGTTATAAACCTGAGTTATAAATTGCTGGTAAGTTTACAGCAATCGATGCAATCAGAAAAACCATTTTTTGTCTGTTTTCTCATTGTCTTCTCCATATGTGTGTAACTGTTGATTTAAAGGGCCCATTCCTGGTCTACATACCTTTTGTTTTCTGGTGGTTTAAAACTGAGGTTTTGGCTCAGTCCTAATTCAACCCCTGGGCACTCCCCTATCCCCTCCACACTCCATTTTCTCCCACTGACCCACTTTCCACTCTCCCACTGACACACTCTCCTATTCTCCCACTGACACACTCTCCTATTCTCCCACTGATACACTCTCCCACCGAATAGCTCTCCACTCTTTTATCCACTTTCCTGCTCTCTCACTGACCCGCTCTCCCACTCTTCCACTGATCCACTGACCCGCCCTCCCACTGACCCACTCTCCCTCTCTCCCACTGACCCACTACCCCACTCTTCCACTGACCCACTACCCCTCTGACCCGCCCTCCCACTGACCCACTCTCCCTCAATCCCACTGACCCACTCTCCCATTCTTCCACCGATCCACTGACCCACTCTCCTACTCCCCCACTGATCCACTGACCCACTCTCCCACTGGCACACTCTCCCTCTCTCCCACTGACCCACTCTCCCTCTCCCCCACTGACACACTCTCCCACTCTTCCACTGGCACACTCTCCCTCTCCCCCACTGACACACTCTCCCTCTCCCCCACTGACATACTCTCCTACTCCCCCACTGATCCACTGACCCACTCTCCCACTGGCACACTCTCCCTCTCTCCCACTGACCCACTCTCCCTCTCCCCCACTGACACACTCTCCCACTCTTCCACTGATCCACTGACCCACTCTCCCTGCCCCAGCAGGCTCAGTGACCCGCTCCCCCACTGACCCACTCTCTCTCTCTCCCACTGACCCGCTGTCCCACTGACCCACTGATCCACTGACCCACTCTCCCACTGGCACACTCTCCCTCTCTCCCACTGACCCACTCTCCCTCTCCCCCACTGACATACTCTCCCACTCTTCCACTGGCACACTCTCCCTCTCCCCCACTGACACACTCTCCCTCTCCCCCACTGACACACTCTCCTACTCCCCCACTGATCCACTGACCCACTCTCCCACTGGCACACTCTCCCTCTCTCCCACTGACCCACTCTCCCTCTCCCCCACTGACACACTCTCCCACTCTTCCACTGATCCACTGACCCACTCTCCCTGCCCCAGCAGGCTCAGTGACCCGCTCCCCCACTGACCCACTCTCCCACTCTCCCACTGACCCGCTGACCCACTGACCCACTACCCCACTGACCCACTCTCCCTCCCCCTCCAGGCTCAGTGCCCCCCTGGCGAGCTTCCACCCCTCCATCCTGAGCAGTCTGCTGCCCCAGCTGACCAGCCCCCGCCTGGCCGTGAGGAAGAGGGCCATCCTCGCCCTGGGTCACCTGGTGCCCGGCTGCAGCCCCGCCCTCTTCACCCAGCTGACCGAGCACCTGCTCTCCGAGCTGGCCCGAGGCCCGCCCACCTCCTCCACCCGCACCTACATCCAGTGCCTGGCCACCGTCAGCCGCCAGGGCGGGCACCGAGTGGGTAAGGCTGGCACGGGCACGGAGGGGCCGCCTTACACTACACACAAAATATCCCCCGAATAAATGAGTCTGATGCCCATCGCTTCAGACTGCATGCTGGCGTGCCTGCTTACCCCCCCACACCCCATAGCTCTCCTGCTCACCCACCCTCCCCCATAGCAGTCCTGCTCACACCCTCGCCCCCAATAGCACTCCCGTTCACCCCCCCATAGCACTCCCGCTCGCCTCCCAGCCCCACCCCCATAGCACTCCCGCTCACCTCCCAGCCCCCATTGCACTCCTGCTCACCTTTCAGCCCCCATAGCACTCCCGCTCACCCCCTCGCCCCCTTGCTAGGTTCAGAACAAACTCTAAACACTAAAACTCCTTGCAAAGTAAAAAAACTAATGTCTGTGCCTGTGAAAAGGCAATGCAGGAAACACGTTTTCACTTTGTTTTCTTCAGGCATCACAGGAAAGGCAGGTAGTAGATGTTTGATTCAAGCTTTAAAATATCTGTCAGGAGTCTTTCCTGAATGTGTGCCATTTTTAATGCTTTTCTATGTTGATTGAATTTGATGGGCCACCTTAAGATCAGAAATTCCTGAGATGCCTCTTGTTAGATCACTGGTGTTCACAGGAATGCCCTGGTCTATAATTAGGATTAATTATATCCTAAGCTCTGATCTCCGTGCTCCTGTGGGTCTTGTCTATGAGGAGACTCGTAGTTCAGGACTTT
Organism: Anguilla pacifica; assembly: GCA_039654925.1. Taxonomy (NCBI): domain Eukaryota; kingdom Metazoa; phylum Chordata; class Actinopteri; order Anguilliformes; family Anguillidae; genus Anguilla; species Anguilla pacifica. The sequence continues at coordinate 4,903,856 of CM077296.1, forward strand.
AGTTCATCCTGTATGTCGGTACTGTAGTCAGATAGGACTCCACAATCAGCAATTAAATCTGGTTGAGATTAGGTTGTAGATCTCAAAATGAATCTGATCCCATTTTTAATCATGGTTTATAGTGTGCTGTATCTCAAGACAGATTTCTCATAATAAGGTCATTTTAATGAAAAGAAGCATGAATATGTATTTCCATGTGCATTCTATTGTGTTACTGCACAGTACTGTGCTCTTTTTAACAAATGTAAATCAGATTTTACCTTTGCAATGTGTTAGCGACTGTTCTATGTTGAATTTGGCCCATAATAAACACAGCTGGTAAGATGGGTACAGGGCGCAATCCTTCAAAATGACCCACAGAGGGCAGCATTGTGTAGAATAAGTCACTCTGCAGCCTTCTTGATTGGCGCTTATCCAGTGTTAGGGAAATTACTGTAAAAGCCGTTAGACAAGCTAACAATTACTTCCCACTGAAAGTAGTTGAAATACAGCCAAGGTACCCTCAAAGATAAATGTAGCTTGCAAAACTACAGCTATTCAAACGTTATTTACTTTGCAAAACAAATTATGAAAAAGTTATCATTTTCATGTTCCCCACCCACATGAAGTGCGTGTGAGCAATGCCTTCTCCTTGCACACGGAGAGAACCACTATACAGCTCAGGGGGATAACCAGCAATGTAAATTGGACATCCCTTGGTATACGCAGGATGAAACACTGACATATATTCATCAATAAGGCCATTCTTAGAAAGTTACCTTATATAAGTTTAAAGTTTTTACCCACACAAAATACACATAATTTAAGATCTAATATTGGACTGCATTTCAAGGTACCTAATGTTCGGACAGAAGCCGGCAAGAGGAGTCTGTTTTATTATGGCCCCTGGTCTTGGAATGAGCTGCAGGTTAAGCTCAAGCTTGGCACACTTGTTTCCTTGGCTGCCTATAAAAAAGGATATCAGAAATCTTAACTGTTAATTGCACCTGTTTTAATACTTAACCCATCATGTCATTCTGGTTACATGTATGTATCTCTGTCATTCTGTTTGTGTATTTATTTTTGCATGACCCCTAATAGTTGTGTCTGTTTTGTACTGTATTGTATTTTATTTTAATGTGCTGTTTCTCCTTGTAATATCTTTTAATTGAGCTGCCCTCTTGGCCAGGTCTCCCTTGTAAAAGAGATTCTGTCTCAATGGGACTCTTCTGGTAAAATAAAGGTTAAAAAAATGAAAAATGTGTGGCAACTGGCAGTTGACCAAAGTGCAGCTGAGCACTTCTCATCAATCAGAAGTGGAGGGAAATGAGAGCAAGGATGTGGTATTTTGTCAAAGGGGTTTGGAAAAAATATTATTTTATGGCCTAAAGAAGTTAGTTCCTATAGTTAACTATACCTCAAAATGACAAAGAAGTAATTAACTACTATAACCACGACACAAAACTGAATGTGGTTGTACTACCGGCAAACTGCTGCCAAATATAATTAAACGACTACTGTAACTACGTATAGTTGAACTGTTCCCCAAACACTGCCCTTGTGACAGGAGAGCACTTGGAGAAGATCGTCCCGAAGGTGGTGAAGTTCTGCAGCGTGGAGGATGACGAGCTGAGGGAGCACTGCTTCCTGGCGTTCGAAGCCTTCGTCCGCAGGTGAAGATGGCGGCGTCCATCCTCACGAAATTCCACAGCAAGATTGTCAGCTCATGGCATGATTCCCAAATTATTCCCAAATTGGGTGGCTCCCAAACTGTAGGAACTCGTGAGCCAGTTTTAAAGTAAACCCACTCTTTATTTAACTTAACCTGACAGTGCCATGAAAAAGTATTTCCCCCTTCCTGATTTCCTCTACCATTGCATTTTTATTGCACTGAGTGGTTTCAGATCTTTAGACAAAATGTAATATTAGACTATGGGATACTGAGTAAACACAAAACACATTTTAAAAATTATTATTTCATTTATTTAATGAAAAAAGTAATCAAACACCCACTTCATTAGATTCAGCTGATTGAAAACAGCCAGGCTTGATTGCAGCCAGCCCTGTTGAATCCAAACCTCACTCACATTGAACCTTACCATCAGAGTGAAGTAGTCACCACAAAGTTTCCAAAAGCACACTATGCCGCAATCAAAGGAAATTTCAGAAGAGATGGGGATTAAACTGAAATACGTCAGTTTTGGATAGATGTGCTCTCTCACTGTGGTTCAGGGGAGTTCCAGAGCCAGGAGAAAGTGTACCATAATCACTGAGCTTGTGCATCTCATTTGTGGAAGGTGCCCGAAGGAGATGTCCCCTCACATTCCCACTGTGATAAAGCTGTGCTTGAAGTACATCACCTACGACCCCAATTACAACTACGACGCTGATGACGAGCAGGACGACTCCATGGAAACAGAAGACGGGGAAGATGAAGACCAAGGTATTGCATCAACCTCTCAGCTCCATGGACATAACCACACAACTGCGCAAACACCCTGGGGTTATAGGGAAAGATTTACAAGAGTGCTGTCCATAGCTTGTGCAGTTTAGGATATCGAGCTTCGGCAATTTTAACTCTCATGTCATTGCACTATTTTGTATGGTATTTATGTTAGTTTTAGCAATTTTTGAAAACATATTTTCAGGTGTTTTATCTGGTACATAGAGCACAAAACAAAATTAAAAGCATTCCCATGTTGATATAATCATGCATGTTTGTCAAACTTTTTTTAGAAACCTTTAATTCCAAGCCCATGACTACCCCAATGACACATGTCATTTATAAGTCATTATCTTAAACATGGAGCAGTGGCCATTTTTCCAATTTTTTATTTTACTTAAACGGATATGACAACTGAGCACTTAATTACCTTTTACAGTGATGAGCTAAAGAATCTAAGTGCATTGGGTACACAAAAGATTATGTAACCAATCAGGTGTAGTAAGGCAGGTTGTAGCACCCCTCCCATTCGGAAAAGTGCCATGGGGTCCTTATTGGCCAAAGGAAGTCAGGACCTCAGATTGGTTGCTGCAGAATGAGCCCATGAATCCCACAGTTTCCATCCTCTTTCAGTTACTGGGTTGTTCTAGCTGTGTCCTCTGTGCTGTCCGCCCCCCCCCCCCCCCCCCCCGCAGAGTCGGACGATGAGTACAGTGACGATGACGATGTGAGCTGGAAGGTGCGGCGCTCCTCGGTGAAGTGCCTGGAGGCGGTCATCGGCACCCGGCGGGACCTCCTGCCGGAGCTGTACGGGTCCGTCTGCCCCGCCCTGGTCTCCCGCTTCAAGGAGCGCGAGGAGAACGTCAAGACCGACATCTTCCTCGCCTTCATCGCCCTCCTGAAGCAGACGCGCCCCCCCCAGGGGGGTCCGACCGCGGCCCCCCCCGGGGCCAAGGAAGACCCCTCGCTCTCTCTGCTCCAGAAACAGGTGTGCTTTCTCCATCTTAAAATTCTCCACCCGTTTAACGCCTTCTGGCAGTACACGCACGAGAACGACCTTTACCAAGGAAAATAAAAAACGGGCTCGGGGGAGATTTTGTTCAGAGCGTATTCCTCACCATAATGAAATCCGCGCCTGGATTCAGTCAGCATACGTCCACTATTTTTAGTTTGAAAAGAGATTTTTAAATGTTTTGTAATGGTCCATATGAGTGTGGTTTATTGTTGATGTGTATTATCATGCACTGTATTCTCCTGCTTTGCGAGGAGTTATTGGTGTGTTTTCAAAAATATTTTTATACCTGATTGGAGACTACAGGTGTAAGTTATCTCAACAGCTAACGGGTACAACTGACATGTCATTTATGCACGGTACCCATCTAAAACACATATGCCACTTACAGGACTATAAGGTCAAACTCTCTCTTGCACCTACTAGGTAGCTTAGTGCTGTAGATTTGCACTATGGGATGTTGGGCTGCTTGTAAATGTGCTCTTTGGCTGACTTTGTGCATACTTTCCAGGCTGATCAGGGTAAGAATGTTTTGAATCCAGGCCCCAGTTGCCATCTAATTATTCAGCTTTCTCCATCTGTTTTACATTCCTCAATAATCTGCCCTCCATTTGGGGAGAATGCACAAAACTATCCTAGTGCTTACTTTACCTTTTACCATTTATCCAAAGCAACTTGCACACAACTTTTTGCATAGTATTTACATAGTATCCATTTATACAGCTGGATATATAGCTGAAGCAATGCAGGTTAAGTACCCTGCTCAAGGGTACGACGGTAACCAGGGTACAGAAGGCCAGTTCCTGACCCGTTACACTGCCGTGTAGTATGCGTTTGCCATACTCGTGCAGTACTGTGCCGTGTTTAGCTTACTCCTGCGGTACTGTGCCGTCTGGTGTCCCGTGCTGCAGGTTCCCGCGGTGGTGAAGGCTCTCCACAGGCAGCTGAAGGAGAAGAGCATGAAGTGTCGGCAGGGCTGTTTCTCCCTGCTCACAGAGCTGGCCAACGTGCTTCCCGGAGCCCTGGGGGACCACATACCTGCACTCATCCCAGGTAACAGCCCATGTGTGGACCCGTGCTCATTAGCGCGCTAGCCTGTTTAGCGCACTAGCCTCTTTAGTGCGCTAGCCTGTTTAGCACACTAGCCTCTTTAGTGCACTAGCCTCTTTATCACGCTAGCCTGTTTAGCATGCTAGCCCCTTTAGTGCACTAGCCTCTTTATCACGCTATCCTGTTTAGCACACTAGCCCCTTTAGCACACTAGCCTCTTTATCACGCTAGCCTGTTTAGCACACTAGCCTCTTTAGTGCACTAGCCTCTTTATCAAGCTAGCCTGTTTAGCACACTAGCCCTTTTAGTCCACTAGCCTCTTTATCACGCTAGCCTGTTTAGCGCACTAGCCTCTTTAGTGCACTAGCCTCTTTATCACGCTAGCCTGTTTAGCACACTAGCCTCTTTAGTGCACTAGCCTCTTTATCACGCTAGCCTGTTTAACACACCAGCCTCTTTCGTGCACTAGCCTCTTTAGCACACTAGCCTTTTTAGGGCTCCTGTGTGCGCTACACATCTGCGCAATGTTGAGAGGCCCTGGAGAAGACAAGAGAATTTCTGAATTAACAACATACACTTGAGCGCACTTGCAGTGGGAAATAAATAACTGTAGCTTATCACGTATAAGCAAAACAATTACGATTCCAGAAAATGTTTTGCGTATTTATTGAAATGTGTAGAGCAGTGATCAAAAAAAAAACATCCTGGAGTGCCAGAGCTTCTGGTTTCCTGTGTGTTTCAGTGCTTCAGTCATTGATTGACTTAATCACTGAATTAAAGTCATTGATTGGCTAAAGAGTCTAATCTTATTTCCAAAGTGTAAACTGGCTGCTGACCAAAAGGAAACCACAAAAAAAACAGCAAACACCACGGTCCTCCTGGACTGGAGTTTGAGATTCCCGCATTAAACATTAAAATGAGACATTTTGAATGTTGTTTGATCTTTCCCCACAGGCATCCTGTACTCCCTCACGGATAAGTCCACGTCCTCCAACATGAAGATTGACGCTCTGTCGTTCCTCCACGTTCTTCTGTGCAACCACCCTCCGGAGGTCTTCTACCCTCACATCCGGGCCATCCTGCCGCCGGTGGTGGCGTGCGTGGAGGACCCCTTCTACAAGATCACCTCCGAGGCCCTGCTGGTCACCCAGCAGGTGGTGAAGATCATGAGGCCTCTGGAGGATGCGCCCTCCCCCGCCTTCGATGTCACACCCTATCTGAAGGACCTTTTCGCCGGCACGCTGAAGAGGCTGAAGGCTGCAGACATCGACCAGGAGGTGAAGGAGAGGGCCATCTCCTGCATGGGCCACATCATCTGTCACCTGGGGGACCAGCTGGGCCAGGACCTCCAACCAACCCTGCAGATCTTCCTGGAGAGGCTGAAGAACGAGATCACCAGGCTGACCACGGTCAAGACCCTCACCCTGGTGGCCGGGTCTCCCCTCCGGATCGACCTGAGGCCCGTGCTGACCGAGGGGATCCCCATCCTGGGCTCCTTCCTGCGGAAGAACCAGCGAGCGCTCAAGCTGAGCACTCTGACAGCCCTGACCATGATAGTGCGGAACTACAGCGACGGCCCCAAGCCTCTCGCCATGGAGCCGGTGCTGGACGAGCTTCCCGCACTCATCAGCGAGAGCGACATGCACGTGTCCCAGGTGGCCCTGGGCTTGCTCACCTGCATGGCCAAGGTGTGCCCAGCCTCCCTGTCCAAGGTCAGCGGCTCCACCCTGCCAGAAGTCTTCGCTCTGGTGCACTCTCCGCTGCTGCAGGGTGGGGTGCTCGGAGCCATCCTGGAGTTCTTCCAGGCGCTTGTGGGGACTAAAGCCAGCAACATGGGTTACCACGAGCTCCTCAAAGCTTTGACAGGCCCCTTCTATGGGTCCCAGAAGTCCCCGGACCCCATGGTCATGCACAGGCAGTCGTACTACTCTGTGGCCAAGTGTGTGGCCGCCCTTGCTTCAGCGTGCCCCAAAGAAGCTTCCGGAACGATCACAAACTTCATCCAGGAGGTCAAGAGCGCCAAGTCGTCTGAGCCAGCAAGGATCCTGTCCTTCCTCTGCCTGGGAGAGGTGGGTAGGTCGATGAACCTGGGCGGGCAGAAGGAGCTGAAGACCATCATCCTGGAGGCCTTTTCCTCCAGCAACGAGGAGGTGAAGTCAGCCGCCTCCAGCGCCCTGGGGAACATCTGCGTGGGCAACCTGGAGGAGTACCTCCCTTTCATGCTGAAGGAGATCGGCAGCCAGCCCAAAAGGCAGTACCTCCTCCTGCACTCCCTGAAGGAGGTGATCAGCGGCTCGGCGGCCCACAGCCTCAAGCCCCACGTGGAGGAGATCTGGGCCCTGCTCTTCAAGCACTGCGAGTGCCCGGAGGAGGGCACCCGCAACGTGGTGGCAGAGTGCCTGGGCAAGCTCACCCTGGTCAATCCCTCTCAGCTCCTGCCCCGACTCAAAAAGCAGCTGTCCTCAGGTACGCGAACACAGCCGCCATTTTACTTTCCAGGGGTGACAGTAGGAGGCATAGAAGCTGGGATATAATGGCTCGAACAATGTCTCCCCTGACCCCTTTACATTATATATCCTTTCTTTGGTACTTTCTCTGGGTTTCCTTTTGGATACTGTCATAGGTATAGCTGTGTGAGATAGGGTAGCTCATCATATCTAATCATACCTTTTTGTTACAATGCAAAGTGTTGTTTGATAGGCTAATAGTACACTTAGTGATTGCAATGTAATGTAACACCACAAAAAGTGATAACTTACCGATGTAATGAAACTTTACCTGATGATGCAAGGGAATGTATGCATGTGCACTGTCATTTTCATGTAAGTAATGAAGACAGCAATTATTTACTTACAGTATTAATACATTTCTGAGTGAATACATTTTTATTGGTAAATTGTAGACTGTACTTTGTCGAAGTAAATTAGGCATATTAGACCCATATTAGAAATTAAAGATAAAAAAGGTTGCTCGATTCAAAATTTTGAAAAGTACATGCACTTTGTTGCTGTCCATTTTACAAGGAAGAGTTTCTAAGGGAGTCCGAAGAGTCGTTAGATCTAGCAACAAAGTCACTAAGTTTGCAACGCCGCAAGAATGTTGTCATCAGTTTCAATCAATATTTGACATCACTCTATAACTCACAGTGACATCACACATCACTGCTTCTGTAACTTACAGTCACAACTGACATCACTGATTCTGTAACTCACAGTGACATCACACATCACTGCTTCTGTAACTTACAGTCACAACTGACATCACTGATTCTGTAACTCACAGTGACATCAGACATCACTGCTTCTGTGACTCAGTGACATCACTGCTTCTGTAACTCAGTGACATCACTGCTTCTGTGACTCACAGTCACAACTGACATCACTGATTCTGTAACTCACAGTGACATCAGACATCACTGATTCTGTGACTTACAGTCACAACTGACATCACTGATTCTGTAACTCACAGTGACATCAGACATCACTGCTTCTGTGACTCAGTGACATCACTGCTTCTGTAACTCAGTGACATCACTGCTTCTGTGACTCACAGTCACAACTGACATCACTGATTCTGTAACTCACAGTGACATCAGACATCACTGATTCTGTGACTCACAGTGACATCAGACATCACTGATTCTGTGACTCACAGTGACATCACACATCACTGCTTCTGTAACTTAGTCACAACTGACATCACTGATTCTGTAACTCACAGTGACATCAGACATCACTGCCTCTTTGACTCACAGTGACATCAGACATCACTGCCTCTGTGACTCATAGTGACATTAGACATCACTGCCTCTGTGACTCACAGTGACATCACACATCACTGCCTCTGTGACTCACAGTGACCCTCCTCCTCCACTTTGCAGGGTCTCCTCACGCCCGCAGCACAGTGGTCACAGCCATTAAGTTCACCATCGTGGATCAGCCGCAGCCCATAGACGCACTGCTTAAAGGCTGCATAGGTAAGGGGAGGCCTTAAACACATCACTGCTAATGTTGTCCATGCTAACCTTTCTCATCCTGAACAGACCTCTGTCACATATGTCTCTCAAATACTTCCACTCTGTAAATGCTGGTAACACTTGCTACAAATGGAGGCTCCTTTTAAAATAAGGACGGAGTGTAGCACAGTGGGCAAGGAACTGGGCTTGTAACCGAAAGGTCGCAGGTTCAATTCCCGGGTAGGACACTACCTTTGAGCAAGGTACTTAAGTGAAATTGCTTCAGTATATATCCAGCTGTATAAATGGATACAATGTAAAAATGTAAAAGTTGTGTAAGTCGCTCTGGATAAGAGCGTCTGCTAAATGCCTGTAATGTAATGTAATGTAAATAAGAAATCTTCACTGTGGTCAAAAGGGTCGAGGTGCTTTAAACAGGTATTTGACCCCAGTCTGGTAAATGTCAAGGTCAATAGGAAGTATTCTTTCCCCTTTTCAGGCGACTTCCTGAAGACGCTGCAGGACCCAGACCTGAACGTGCGCCGGGTTGCCTTGGTGATGTTCAATTCGGCCGCCCACAACAAGCCGGCGCTGATCCGGGGGCTGTTGGGGGCGGTGCTGCCGCACCTCTACGCCGAAACGCAGATCAGGAAAGAGCTCATCCGGGAGGTAGCGTCCCGTCCTCACCGCTCCAGACCATAATAAACCGCTAAAACCTCTGTCCGCCAGCACAGATAAAATGAAGTCATCAATTAAAAAAACAAAACATGGTTTACGGTTTCCATTTCTTACGTTAATGAGCACTTTCTGGTCAAATGACCTAATAAATATTCAGTGTTTTTCACCGAGAACCATGCTTAATGGCATACACTTGTACTGTTTTTGAATCCCTCTGAAAAATGTTTATGCCGAGGCACTTAGTGACAATGGTATTGCACGAGAGTAAGACAGATGTTCACTGTAAAAAACAGAAATAAACAGCATGTACTTGTTTTGGTTAACAAGCACTGTCTTGCCAGTTGGTCTCGTAAATATTCAGTGTTTTCCACTAACAATCATGTCACCTTGTAAAAACAGGAAAACGGCCTGTAGGAGTCTAGTCTCAGTTGCTATGATTAACAGGCACATTATCGGACATTTGGCCTGCTAAAAATTCAGCGCTTTCCACCGATGGTCATGCGTGCCATTTTTTGAACAGCAGAAAGCACCAACGGATGGCAAAAGTGAATACGTAACTGAGCTGAGCTGATGTCTTACTCTAGGTGGAGATGGGTCCCTTTAAGCACACTGTGGATGATGGGCTGGATGTTCGGAAAGCAGCGTTCGAGTGCATGTACACCCTGCTGGACAGCTGCCTCGACTGCCTGGACATCTTTGAGTACCTCAACCACGTGGAGGAGGGGCTCAAGGATCACTATGACATCAGGGTAACAGGAAACTGCCGACAGCTGACAGCTTGCTGGCTATACTCCAGAACACATAATACAGTGCCCAACACTTACAGACATGCAGATACCTGACATATGCTACACTTCTTGGAAAATGTATTCTGCAGGGCATACATAGCTATTTCTGACATAATTTGACCTTAAGAGGTGAGCATTCTTCAGTAGACAAAAAGGGTCTATTAAACAGCTCAGTACTATTCAGAGGTTGCAGTTATGGCAGGAACATACACGCTGGTTTGAATTCTGTGACTCACAGTAACATCACACATCACTGCTTACACGCTACCTTTTTATTTTTTTGACCAACCCCTAAATAACACACTGCGCAATTATCACGTTAAACTAGTGATGGGATGGGAGAATGAGGAAGAGTGTCGACCCATTTGATTGGTTCAAACAAGTCAGTGACTGACAGCTTACGGGTTCACTAGACCGAACTCTTCCACCATTACACTAAATCACTACATAAATACCTAAACCAGCGTTTCCCAACCGGTGTGCCGCAGCATTCTGGTGTGCCGTCAGGAGAGGTCAGGTGTGCCGTGTGAAAAATCCTTTAAAAAAAATTCAAATGTTCAAATGAATTAAAAAACTTAAATGAACAAATCCCATTCACAAAAGCCAAAATAAATGTTATTAAAATACATATCGCTTAATTAAAACCCCAAAAGAACATTTAGGCCTACTGTTGGCACGTCACATCAACATCAGTACGTCACTCACAGTTTTTTTCTGTTGAGAGCGGTGCGCCATGAGATTCTGTAAATTTGGAAAGTGTGCCGCAGAAAGAAAAAGGTTGGGAAACGCTGACCTACACAATACCAACACAGTAACAGTAAAAAAAGAAGGGAAAAAAACACTTCTTTCAGAGATGAAACATAAAGAGCTCAATCTTTGTTTAAAATATCTTTTACACGCTTCTGTTTATGTATTTTAAAAGGAAGCAAATGGTTTTCTCTTACTAATCGAGAGTCACTCAAGTGTGTTATCAGACTGAAAATTAGACAAATCTTAAGTGTGTTAAAAAGTGAAAGGGTAAACGTGTGCTTCCAGATGTGCTCTGAAATGTTAACATGAACATTCCTGAACTTTCCACATCACTTGCCATGTTACTTAGAAACCTTCGTCTAGCACATTCATGTTACTGTTGTAAATTTGTCTTCATGTTGTAGCTCTCTATCATATCTCTTGCGATGATGCCTCACTTCTAGTGTATGACTTGCCATAACTTACTTATCCAATGCTTACCCTGTGAACCAGATGTGATGTTCATGGCTGTGGATAATTGATATGTTTGGAACTGTAGCGTATGTGGACACCCCTTCTAATTAATGGATTCGGCTACTTCAGCCACACCCATTGCTAACTGGTGCATAAAAGCAAACATACAGCCGTGCAATCTCCATAGACCCATTGGCAGTAGAATGGGTCATACTGAAGAGCTCAGTGATGTTCAATGTGGCACTGTCATTGGATGCCACCTTTCCAACAAGTCAGTTTGTCAAATTTCTGCCCTGCGAGAGCTGGCCCAGTCAACTGTAAGTGCTGTTATTGTGAAGTGAAAACGTATAGGAGCAACAACAGCTTAGCCGTGAAGCGGTAGCTCACTGGCTGCTGAAGCATATAGTGTGTAAAAATCACCTGTCCTCGGCTGCAACACTACCTGTCCTCAGCAGCAACACTCACCTGTCCTCAGCAGCAACACTCACCTGTCCTCGGCAGCAACACTCACCTGTCCTCGGCTGCAACACTCACCTGTCCTCGGCAGCAACACTCACCTGTCCTCGGCTGCAACACTCACCTGTCCTCGGCAGCAACACTCACCTGTCCTAGGGTACCAAACAACCTCTGGAAACAATGTCAGCGCAAGCTTAATGAAGAAGCTTGTGCTGACATCAAGAGCTTCATGAAACGGGTTTCCACGGCCGAGCAGCTGTACAAAAGCCTAAGATCACAGTTTGGGGACGGCCCTTTCCTGTTTCAGCCTGACAACGCCCCCGTGCACAAACCAAGGTCCATAAAGACATGGTTTGCTGGGTTTGGTCGGGAAGAACTTGACTGGCCTGCACAGAGCTGTGACCTCTACTCCACTTTGGGATGAATTGGAATGTTGACTGCGAGCCTGGCCTTACGTCCAACATCAGTGCCTAACCTCACTAATGCTCTTCTGGCTGAATGGAAGCGAATCCCTGCAGCAATGCTCCAACATCTGATATAAAACCTTGCCAGTGGAGGCCGTTAGGGCAGGAAAGGGGAGTTCAACTCGATATTAATGATTTTGGAATGAGATGTTCAACAAGAACATGTGGGTGTGATGTTCAGGTGTCCACATACTTTTGAAATGTACCAAAAGGCCAAATGTACAATTACAGTGAAAATAAGGTGCACCGGGATATTCTTCAGAGGTACTAACATTGGGCCTCATTCACCAACCGTTCTTAAGAAGAATTTGCTTCTTAAAACCCACTTACGCAGCTTTCACGAAGATTCTGACATTCACCAATGTTTTCTTATTTGGGATTTGTTCTTAGGTAAGAACAGAATCTACGCACACTCAAGAGCACACTTACGCACATTTGAGTGCTGACATGTTTGTGCAAAATAATTGGTTATTGCGTTTTCTTCAATTCTACAGTTGTATAATATTATAGAATTTAAATTACAATAATATTTTTATCATTTATAATATTTTTTAATAATTATTTTAATTATTTTACAAAGCATTAAGGTGCCAGGTTCTGCCTCAGAGGGTGGTTGCCTCAGCGGGAGTAAATGATAAAAATCAAACCATTGTAGTGACCTTTTATTTTTGGGGGTTTCAATTATGCAATGTTTGGTCTGTACTGCAAAAACAAATGATTAAATTTTGAATACAAACTAAGCACTTGAGTAACACTTTTTAAACACATGGACATGCTAAAGAAGAGAACGTCACTAGGGGGGTGACACCAAAATGACTGGCAATACACTTTTTGTGCAGTGTTTTGTGCAGCGACGGGTTTACTCCTATGCAGTTTACTGCCGGTTGATTTAATTAGCGGTATTAATGTAACGAGAAGCGTTTTGTCGTTTGAATGCATAACACGCAATTCCTTGCGCCCACTCCCACCAGTATTTTTTTATTCTTTTTTTTGCCTCAGATTTGACATCAAACCATTTTTTTATTTCATCAGTTGTGCGCCCTTCTCCGAATACAGTGTTCACTGAACAAGTAATATCATCCCATGCATCTTTTTTTGTGTTATTTTATATCCACTACTGATGCTACTAAATATGACAGGTCGTTTGCTGTTCACTTCCCGCAGCAAAACCTCCACTTCAGAACTACTGAAGTTTTTCTTACGGTTGGAGTCCGGTGCTCCACCCTCTTTAGATTTTCTTTTGGGCATTATTGACTTCGTTCGCTCTCAACTTTTCTTTTCGATTTGTGTGTGCACACGGCCCTGCAGTCTCATGCCCTTTTATGGGGATGGGCGGGGCGTTTACCTATGCTGATTAGGAACAACTGGCACACGCTTTACACTTAGGAGGACAATGGGATTCATCATTTTAAGAACACATGTGCGAACAATTCTGCAGTTTAAGAAAACGTTGTGAATCTCAAGAACAAATTCAAGAAAAAACTTAGGAAGATATTGGTGAATGAGGCCCATTGTCTTAATTTTCCCTAACATGTCTGTGCCTATAGGTTCCAGGCGAATAAACATTTAGTCAGTGAGCGGTAAGCGGTGAAATACACCATGCGTATGAAAAGGTTAGGCCAGGGAGGATATCAGCGTACTAGTGTCACAACCAATAGTGAAGACATTCACAACACAGTGCTGCAGTAGACGCTACTGTGATACTGACGGGAAGTGGAAAAACAGAGAGAGCAGAAGCACTAACGTTGTGCTTCTCTGTAGATGCTGACCTTTATCATGCTGGCCAGGCTCTCCTCTCTGAGTCCCAGTGCGGTTCTGCAGAGGCTGGACAGGCTGGTGGAGCCGCTGAGAGCTACATGCACCACCAAGGTAACGCCCCCCCCCCCCCCCCCACCACGGCATGCTTGCCCCCCGGCCGTAGTACGCCTCCCCCCCCCCCCCCCCACCAAGGCATGCCTGCCCCCCCCACTGCAGTACGCCTGCCCCCCCCCAACCCCCCCCACCACAGCATGCCTGCCCCCCCGCCACAATAAGCCTTCCCCCCCCCCCACCCCCCCCCCGCCGTAGTACACCTTCCCCCCAACCCCCCCCCGCCAAGGCATGCCTGCCCCCCCGCCGCAGTACGCCTGTCCCCCCCCCACCCCCCCCCCCGCCGTAGTACACCCCCCCCGCCACGTCATGCCTGCCCCCCCGCCGCAGTACGCCTCCCCCCCCCGCCCGCCGTAGTACACCCACCCCCCCCCCCGACACGTCATGCCTGCCCCCCTGCCTCAGTACGCCTTCCCTCCCCCCCACCGCCGCAGTACACCTGAACCTCCCCCACGGCTGCGCCTACTTCTCACCACCACAGCACGCCTGCCCCTCCCCCCCCTCCACGGACATGCCTGCCCCTCCCTTCCCAAAGGAAACCAGTTCAGCTGCTATCCAGCCACCCCCCCCCCCCCCCCCCCCGTGCAGAACAAAAGGCTGGCTGAACATCCTGTCTGAGGAACATCACGCAAACCTGCTACCCGCCATTTGGTGAATGCCAAGCGATTTCACAATGGGGATTAACCTTGAGCAATGCTAAGGAACAAGATGGGACATGGCATTGGCAGCTGTAGGTTTAAGGAATGATCATTGGCCTGATCAGGAATATCATGGAATGATTATTTATTTTTTCATTCTTCCAACATTGTGTAACTATCAGCATTGATTTATTTAAGTTTATCTTCTGTGATTTATCTATGCTTTTATTGTGTAAAGCACTTTGGTTGTAATGTAAGAATTGTGCTCTTCGGTGATTTTATTATTTATTGCTTCCAGCTTGTGCAGGGGTGCCCTACGTGGGTATATCTGTTTCTGGATTTCGTTCACACACTTGAGCAAGAACTTTTGCTAAATTTCCTTCCTTCCTCGTGTCTCTCAATGAAACGTTTAACTGTGGCACAACCAATAGCAAATACATTTACAGCACAGTGCAGCAGTAGGCACAAGTGAAATAGATGGAAATTGGAATTATAAAGTGAATAGAAACGTTAACTGCTCTTGGTTTAAACAGCCAATTTGCAATTTGGGCCCGGAGAGCTAAACTCCAGATGCTGCTCACTCACTTTCCAGTCGCTGTTATCCAAAGCAGGTTATGTTTCTGTATGATGAGGTCCACTGGTTCACCTGGATGTCTTCTGTGAAGCATCTGAGGTCAATTACCTTGCCCAGGAGATAAAATAAATAAGCGACTGGAGTGACCCCTGGGTGTGCAGCTCTCTGTGGTGGTTATCCAGCTGCCCCTGTTATTACAGAAGTCCAGCTCTGTGAAGCAGGAGTTTGTGTGTGATATTGCAGGTGAAGGCTGGCTCTGTGAAGCAGGAGTTTGAGATGTTATTGCAGGTGAAGGCTGGCTCTGTGAAGCAGGAGTTTGTGGTGTTATTGCAGGTGAAGGCTGGCTCTGTGAAGCAGGAGTTTGAGGTGTTATTGCAGGTGAAGGCTGGCTCTGTGAAGCAGGGGTTTGTGTGTGTTATTGCAGGTGAAGGCTGGCTCTGTGAAGCAGGAGTTTGTGTGTGATATTGCAGGTGAAGGCTGGCTCTGTGAAGCAGGAGTTTGAGGTGTTATTTCAGGTGAAGGCTGGCTCTGTGAAGCAGGGGTTTGTGTGTGTTATTGCAGGTGAAGGCTGGCTCTGTGAAGCAGGGGTTTGTGTGTGATATTGCAGGTGAAGGCTGGCTCTGTGAAGCAGGGGTTTGTGTGTGTTATTGCAGGTGAAGGCTGGCTCTGTGAAGCAGGGGTTTGTGTGTGTTATTGCAGGTGAAGGCTGGCTCTGTGAAGCAGGGGTTTGTGTGTGATATTGCAGATGAAGGCTGGCTCTGTGAAGCAGGAGTTTTTGTGTGATATTGCAGGTGAAGGCTGGCTCTGTGAAGCAGGAGTTTGAGGTGTTATTGCAGGTGAAGGCTGGTTCTGTGAAGCAGGAGTTTGGGTGTGTTATTGCAGGTGAAGGCTGGCTCTGTGAAGCAGGAGTTTGTGTGTGTTATGGCAGGTGAAGGCTGGCTCTGTGAAGCAGGAGTATGTGTGTGATATTGCAGGTGAAGGCTGGCTCTGTGAAGCAGGAGTTTGAGGTGTTATTGCAGGTGAAGGCTGGCTCTGTGAAGCAGGAGTTTGAGGTGTTATTGCAGGTGAAGGCTGGCTCTGTGAAGCAGGAGTTTGTGTGTGATATGGCAGGTGAAGGCTGGCTCTGTGAAGCACGGGTTTGTGTGTGATATTGCAGGTGAAGGCTGGCTCTGAAGCAGGGGTTTGTGTGTGATATTGCAGGTGAAGGCTGGCTCTGTGAAGCAGGAGTTTGTGTGTGATATTGCAGGTGAAGGCTGGCTCTGTGAAGCAGGAGTTTGTGTGTGATATTGCAGGTGAAGGCTGGCTCTGTGAAGCAGGAGTATGTGTGTGATATTGCAGGTGAAGGCTGGCTCTGTGAAGCAGTGGTTTGTGTGTGATATTGCAGGTGAAAGCTGGCTCTGTGAAGCAGGAGTATGTGTGTGATATTGCAGGTGAAAGCTGGCTCTGTGAAGCAGGAGTTTGAGGTGTTATTGCAGGTGAAGGCTGGCTCTGTGAAGCAGGAGTTTGTGTGTGTTATGGCAGGTGAAGGCTGGCTCTGTGAAGCAGGAGTTTGTGTGTGTTATGGCAGGTGAAGGCTGGCTCTGTGAAGCAGGAGTTTGTGTGTGATATTGCAGGTGAAGGCTGGCTCTGTGAAGCAGGAGTTTGTGTGTGATATTGCAGGTGAAGGCTGGCTCTGTGAAGCAGGAGTTTGTGTGTGATATTGCAGGTGAAAGCTGGCTCTGTGAAGCAGGAGTATGTGTGTGATATTGCAGGTGAAAGCTGGCTCTGTGAAGCAGGAGTTTGAGGTGATATTGCAGGTGAAGGCTGGCTCTGTGAAGCAGGGGTTTGTGTGTGATATTGCAGATGAAGGCTGGCTCTGTGAAGCAGGAGTTTGTGTGTGATATGGCAGGTGAAGGCTGGCTCTGTGAAGCAGGAGTTTGTGTGTGATATTGCAGGTGAAGGCTGGCTCTGTGAAGCAGAAGTTTGTGTGTGATATTGCAGGTGAAGGCTGGCTCTGTGAAGCAGGAGTATGTGTGTGATATTGCAGGTGAAGGCTGGCTCTGTGAAGCAGTGGTTTGTGTGTGATATTGCAGGTGAAAGCTGGCTCTGTGAAGCAGGAGTATGTGTGTGATATTGCAGGTGAAAGCTGGCTCTGTGAAGCAGGAGTTTGAGGTGTTATGGCAGGTGAAGGCTGGCTCTGTGAAGCAAGAGTTTGTGTGTGTTATGGCAGGTGAAGGCTGGCTCTGTGAAGCAGGAGTTTGAGAAGCAGGAGGAGCTGCGGCGGTCGGCGATGAGGGCCGTGGCGGCCCTGCTGTCCATCGCCGAGGCCCAGAAGAGCCCCGCCATGGCCGACTTCGCCAGCCAGATCCGCTCCTGCGCCGAGATGTCCTCCATCTTCGAGAGCATCCAGAGGGACACATCCTCCTCGGCCTGCGGCCCCACAGACACCATGGACACCAGCTAAACCGGGGGCGCGCAAGGGCACCCCCTTCCCCGCTCTTTAAAATTTCATTAGCTCTAATATTTGTTTTATGTGACATTCTTTTGAGTCATGAGCAACAAATTTCAAAACTGCATGTTACCCTAGATGAAAACGTTCTACTGTGGCCCGGGATTTGTGCATACAGTGCTTTACAAAAAAACAGCCTAAATGCACCAACCCTCCGGGACTGCAGGCACACCCCCCTGTGCCAAACGCTCGATTTCTCCAATAAAACTCCATTCTACCTTTCCATAAAATGTACAATTCATTATCTTTGAAAATGACTCCTGTACCCCATTAAACCAACTGCAGTTAACTGTGTGCAAATATCTTACCGTTACAACATCACAGAGTTTACAGAAAAAATGAAAACTGCCAATCCTGGTGTCTAGAGTTTGTTTTCATAGCTTCTCAGATTCAAAGCACTGATCTCGCATCAGTTATACCCAATATGCTTTATCAATGTGCCCTGATCAAATTCTCACAAAACCGCCTCTATACACCTGCCCACCAAATCGTCACCCCGACGTCCGATTGGTTCCCTTCCCGTGCATATAGATTCCCCAGTTTGTCAGTTTGAGTTATGGTGTGGCATTGCAACAGATCATGTGCACACCATCTGTTGAGTACTAATACAGTTCATATTAATACGTGTTATGTGGTTACATCATTCAACTTAAAAGATGAACTCAGACTTCCAAGTACCCAACCTCTACTAGTTTTAAATCCACCGTTCTACAGAACACACTGTATAATCTTGATTTTTCCTGCATGAAAAATCATTTAGTTTATTGTTTGTTTGCCAGCAGAGCCCCACTGAGATCAAAGTCTCTTTTACAAAGGTGTACTGGCCAAGCATCAGCGAGCAATACAATAAGAAAGACAATACAAGACCATTCAAACAATACAAAACTGAGGGGAAAAAACTCAGTGGCACCAAAACACATGCATACCCCTCAGCTATTGTTTTTAATCAAGTCTTTGAATTCAGCCAAAGTAACAGCTTTATCCAGCTTTAGTTGTTTTTGTAGCCAAGTAGCTTCTGTTTCCTTGGCCAGCTATCACATATTCCATTACATAACATTTATTTAGCAGACAATTTTATCCAAAGCGACGTATAAAAGTGCATATCAAGGTCATTGGAACAACTACAAAACACAGGTTTGATAAGGTACAAGACTCATTTTGTAGAGTTTTTTTTATAGCCAAGAACACAAAGTCCAGTTCACACAGGGAACATTATTCTGACCTAACCCATGCTAAGTTAAACTAGGGGGCAGTACAAGCTACAACATTAAGGACGACAATAATAATAATATTCCCATCAGCTTGTTCAAAAAACAAAACAAAAAAAAACAGGTTTGTTTTTACATTTTTAAAAATTTTATAAACAAATAATTACACTGTACAGAGGAGGGAATGATCACTCGCTGTCTTTGCTGCGCAGTCTGGCGTTGGGGTTGGTGATTTTGACGGCCAGCTGAGGCGCCCTCCCCACAATCTGCTTCCTGTTCTTAGAAGAAACATTGTGAGCAATTTCTGCGCAGTGCCTCCTACAGACAGAGGGGAAACCGACACGTTAGCCCATATCAGCAGCCTGAACGAGGTCTGACCATCACGCTGCCCAGGCACCCTGCTCCTGGCGGTGTGTGTGTGCGGTACGCGGTGCGTGTGTGTGTCTTTGCGGTGTGTGTGTGCAGTACGCAGTGCGCGTGTGTGTGTGTGTGCGGTACGCGGTGTGTGTGTGTGTCTTTGCGGTGTGTGTGTGCAGTGCGCGTGCGCGCAGGTGTGTGTGTGGTACGCGGTGTGTGTGCGTGTGCGGTACGCGGTGTGTGTGTGTGTGTGCGGTACGCGGTGCGTGTGCGTGTGCGGTACGCGGTGTGCATGTGTGTGTACGGTACGCGGTGCGCGGTGTGTGCGTGCGGTACGTGGTGCGCGTGTGTGTGTGCGGTGCGCGTGTGTGTGGTGTGTGCGTGTGCGGTACGCGGTGTGCGTGTGTGTGTGTGTGTGCGGTGCACGTGTGCGTGTGTGTGTGTGTGCGCGGTGTGTGTGTGCGATACGCGGTGCACGTGTGTGTGTGCACGGTGTGTGTGTGCGGTACGCGGTGCACGTGTGTGTGTGTGCACGGTGTGTGTGTGCGGTGCGCGTGTGAATGTGGGAAATGTCACATTTTCAGCCTGCCTTTCAGTCATTAAACAAAGAGCCACGCTTCACCACTTCAGATCATGCTGCCAGGAACTGCAGCACACCCACAAAGCGAAACATTTTCTGCGTTTCCCCATGCATTCTCACAGTTTTAAGACTTTTTATAAAATTTATTTTCTATATTATTGGTAGATGAACACACACTGAGAACATGAATGCATTATGACATTATGCACCGACATATTTCCAAAACACTATTTAAACTGTATGTAGAATGTCATACGTTGGCCAAGTGTGAGGTTTTAATGAAGTCCATGAGTAGAGCAACAAGGAGCCAACCCGGCAGCACAAATCAAAAGCCGTTGTTTTCCCACAGCAAAGCGCACTGTTAATACCGGTGAGTAAGTTAGCCCCGCCCACTTTCAGCTCCACGGCAACTAACCCTCCCGTCGCTAGGACTAGCAACCCACACTGATTCCATGGGCAGGGAGCTGCGAGTGTTGCAGGTTATCTTCCACCACGAGGCTATGGGTCGAGCCAGGGGTGGAATGGGTACTTCCACTGCAGTGCTCTTACCTCCTCTGCCTGAGCCTGGCCAGGGTATGGCTGACCCCGCAGGGACCATCGAGGAGGAAGGCAAGTGCGCAAAAGGACCAGTCGACACCTCTCAGCAAACTAACTAACACTAACACTGTCAACTCCACTCGCATTCAGTCAAATAAACGGGAACTCAATTCAAATCCCCATCTTCCATCAGGATTTTCCAATGCAAGAAATTATTCGAAAATTATTTCCACCGATCTGAATTTGAACTGAATTTCAGTTTTTCTAGAATTGCCCAAATTGAAATGGAACTGAGCCCCCTTCTTCGCTAACCACATTTTATGTGGCATTGGTTACTTTGATGTCATCAAGTCACCCTTACCAAATACAGTAGGGTCACTCAGAGCTAAAAACAGTCCTCCTCAAACATACAGATTAGACCATTCACTACAAGCAAACATTCCAAAACCTGTAGATATAGTGTAATGACAAGAACACTGCACCATTCAAAACCAGCACAAGCTGATCTCTTACCTGTTGCTCATGATAAGAACCTCCAGCTCTTTGATGTTGTGCACAAGAAACTTTCTGAAACCAGAAGAAAGCATGTGCTTCGTCTTCTTGCTTTCAAGTTTCAAGTTTGTTTATACACAGTATACGGGAACGAAATGTCGTTCCTCGTGGACCAAGGTGCTAACACAAAAAAAAAATACAATAGTCACGAAACATCATAAAAACAGAATAAAAGCAGAATAAAAACAGTGGGTAAGCAATATTATCATCGAATATTATGAAAATATAAATATAAATAATGCAGTACAAATGTAATTATAAAAACTATAAGAATATAAGTAATATAAATAAGTCCTAACCAGTGACGTCAGTGGTAATTATACATAGTATAAACAGGAGGCACAGTGGGGATGATGGTCCGGTATTAAGTGTCGGTGCAGGGTAGTCATGAAATGTCCATTGCAGGAGCAGAGAGGTGTAGTCCAGATGAGGTGTGAGTACGTAATGTGGGGATGTTTACGTGTGTGTGTGTGAGGGGGGGGATCCAGCATGTCATGTGGGGAGGGGAGGGGGCAGTGTGTGGAGTAGGGGTGGGGTGTGGGGGTGAGGTGCTTATGTGATGGATGGCATAAGCATCTCCCCCCCACACCCCACCCCTGCTACCGTAACCAATATTGGGCATGAGAATCTGCCCTTTGAACCTTCTGCAAACTCTGTGGTCAATACCTCTTGGTTTTCGCCAGTTTTTCTACTGGACAAGTTTTTCTACAGGAAATAAAAGCTGAAATTGAACTCTTGTCTCATGTTCATCTTCTTATCTCAACCCCAAATGTATTCAGTGTGTTGCAAAAACAAAGGAATTGGCCTTGCTGTTCCAATACTTTCAGAGGGGACTGTATGCGATGAATTTTCAGTACAGCTCAGTGCACAGAAGAAACAGTCAGAGGTGGTGGGGCAATGTACTGAGAGGGAACATACAGAACCATCCAGTAAGGACACTGCTTTAACGTTTAATCTATAATTTACCTTCCAATATCAATGGGAGCAGGAAAGACATCCAGGGAATTTACCTTTATTTTGACATAACGATCTGACTGATGTCGGATGAACTTCTTCGTCCTTTTCTTTACGATCTTCGGCTTAATTAGAGGTCTGAGGGCTGCCATCATGCCCTGGAGTCAGGAAACTACAAAATCAAGTTGTGCCATTTAAAACCATATTAACCTTCCATTAAAACGGTGCAACTTCGAGTGACTCCATTACAGACTTTAACATTATGCAAAAAAAAGACAGTTGGCAACTTTGCTTCGGCAACTGCAGCTGAATATTCTGCTATTTGTAAGTATTTAATCCATTGTTGCTGTGAACACTTTAAGAAGAAACAGATATCCTACAACATGCATTTGTGGAACTTTTAACTAGTGAGCGTCCTTGTCATACATTACGTTACATTACATTACAGGCATTTGGCAGACGCTCTTATCCAGAGCAACGTACAAAGTGTATAACCATAACCAGGAACAAGTATGTCGAAAACCCTAGAGAGAAGTACCGTCCCAAGTGCAGGGAACAACCGCATAGTTCAATTTGGACCCTCAAGGTTAAACTGATTAACACTAACACAAACGAGAACAGCAACAACGCAGTCTATGCAAAAATACAAGCAGTACTTAAGACAAGTGCATTAACTATGTCACCTACGAAACAGCTACCTAGTTACAACCCTAAGCTTACAGTCAATTAAGAGATTACAGGGAGCTAGGGAGGGATGGGGAGAGGTGCAGCCTGAAGAGGTGAGTCTTCAGTCGTCGCTTGAAGTGGGCCAGTGTCTCAGCTGTTCTGACCTCCACGGGGAGGTCATTCCACCATCGTGAGGCCAGAACAGACAGGAGACGTGTTCGGGAAATTCATACGACAGACCAAATACATCAATCATTTTAAACAGTAAATGAGCTTAGATCCAATCAAAATCATCTAATATGCTGAATACATGCATTGCATTACTAATTTAGCTATAGCCAACGGTACACTTACTAGTTCACGGCCGAAAAGCGAGACAACCAGATGACATTAATTAGTTAATGTTACACTTGGCAACAGTCAATTGGCGAACTCGTTTACAGTATTTTTGACACACCTCTACATTTTTGTATTGGCAGCTGAACATTCAGCGAGCTATCCAACTAGCAAAACCGCCCACATAAAGCCAGCGTGTCAGGCCAACATTACTGACTCACCATGGATCAAGCCTAAAATGTCAGTTTTAATGACAGGCTTTTGTGCTGGCTGATTAAAGTTGAACGTATCCTACTCACTTTCAGGCCATAGTAGTACCGTTTAATCAATGCGTGCAAACGCAAATAACGGTGCACACATTCAGTACAATAGCACAAAATGCCTTAAACGGTATTCTTAAACACTGCTTTGAAGGATTGCTGTGAATTTTGTTTCACTTACCAGATCAACCAGCTACGGCCACAGCCGAAATAGCTCTGGCTACGGCAGTGCCTTCTCCGAAGGACAACAGCGCAGAGGCTGTCGGGAAACTGGTCCCGAACGCCAAATTCCTCCGGACGGAGGCACCAAACTCGTGTGGGCTACGTTACTACTGTACTTTGTACCACAAACCGTCTCTGCTTTTGTGTAACCAGCTCAGACGACTAAATAAACTGCCCCGTAGACTAAACGAAAAGTAGCTGTTTTTGTGTGAGAGGGAAATGGCTGTGCAAGAATGAATAATGCGGTAATTTAAGGAAGGGAGCAGTGCCCCTCCTGCCGGAACATTGTTAAGCCCCCACCAACTATGCGTACAAAACCAGTGCATGACAGCATGACATTCGATTTAACAGCATTTATTGAACTGATAATAACCTTGCTATAACCTTGCTGTTAAATCGAATTTCATGCTGTTATGCACTGGTTTTGTACGCATAGTATTGCTACTAGATTGCTACTACTATTCATAATACTACTACTACTACTACTACTACTAATAATAATAATAATAATAATAATAAGGACCTTAAATGCTTACATTCCTAAGAAATTGTGCTAATTAGGGAACAGACTGATATTTCAAAATGTACATTCAAATTTAGTTCATGCTGTTATATTTATCACCTACACAAGCTAATTTCTATCAACTGTTCTCTAAATCTACGCCTACGTTTAGATTTATGTTATTACATTTCAGCTTAGTTCTAACACTTCGTGTCCACCATTCCTCTTAGTGAGTGCTGCTACCGTTAGGAACCAATGTAGCTAACATTAGTTAATAATGACCATATTAAAAAGGAATGGGAACTGATCACGTTGGCCCGCACCAGCAACTAAATAGCAAATACATGTAGCCAACATTGCTCATTTGCAATTGATTGATAGCCCAAGAATACCATTACATTACATTTTACCGTTAATTTAATTATACCCTTAATGTCCAGTCTTGCAATGTAATGTGTGTTGTCCATCCATCCATCCATTATCTATACCCGCATTCGCGGGGGAATGTGTGCTGTATGTAATGTAAATATGATATGAATGTTGCTAGCTTGGTAGTGCAAGAAGCAAGACTGTCAGGTGGCTAATTGCACAACCAGTAACTTTAAAAGCAAGCAATGACGCGACGTGCTTACGATTACTACCTATGTTCCAAGCCAACCAGCTAGCAAATACGCATAAAGCGACCTTGTTATGATGACTTGTTTCACAAACAATTTGTCTTGAGCTTGATTATGAAATGCCACCCATTCAAAATACCAAAATACATCCACGTCACCGAGGCTGCGGTGTCAGTGCAGTCATTTAATCAATTCTGACCAATGGCATTTTGAGCCACTGAGGCACTGGGATGTAGATAGAGACAACAGACTGGAGACATGGCTGTAGGATTTCCTTTATAAAAAGACATTAAAATGTAACATTTCCCCAAAACCTATGGACCAAGACAATCATTGGTTCACATATTGCTAAACATAATGAAACTTATGATCTCAAAAAATGGACCAATGAGGCTTTCATTGGTTGTCAAAACAGCTTGGTTTGTACCTAGAATTCAATGGAAAGGAAGCTCTTTTGCATTCCACTCAATGTGTGTAAAAGAACCTCTTTACCCCGTTACTTGCAAGGCTTTAGAATCTAGACTTTACTGCTTGGCAGGCCTGGCCCCCTCCTACGGATAGACATGTGCCCCTACCATCTTATATACAAATTAAAGGAAAACCCTGAATAAATGAGTGGAGAAACATAACGCATGCAGATGCTTCCATACAGGTGTGCCGCATGATACAATTAAGCAATTAACATCCTATCATACTCTGTGGCATGATTAGGTGGTAAGTTCAAGAGTGCCTGGTTGAGAATTTAGCCAGGACACCAGGGAACCAGGGATCCACCTACTCTTTGTAACAAATGTCATGGGGGCTTCAATTACCACTGTGATTCAGGACCTTGGTTTAAGGTCTCATCCAAGAGACAGAATCTCCAGATCCACAGTGTCCCCCTCACTGCACTGGAGTTTATTTGAGGGTTTATTAGAAATTAGACTGCCCCCTGCTGGCTCACCAACACGACTTCCAGCAGCAACTCTGTTTTCCCTGGTGGTCACCCATCCAAGTACTAACCAAGCCCACACTTGCTTAGCTTCAGCCGTTCAGCAGGTGCAGGGTGCATGGTGGTGTGGCTGCTGGCTCATGCATTACTGCAATATGTAAGGAAGAACAGAAGAGCAACTCTGCCTCAGGTCAATGCAGGATGTAATCAGACAGAACAAAAAGAACAGTCCATCAACAACTACATAGAGAGGGATATTATAGTAGGGTTGGTGTGCATAAACCCCTCGTTACAAAGATGAACGCACATTTGTGAGTTCAGTGGTGCAAAACCCATAGGCACTGGACTACTGAGATATGGAAAAGTGACATGATCAGATGAATCATCCTTCATCATATTCTTGAGAAATAGGTGATGTGTGTAGGCAGGCCATGGTATGTGTGGAAATGTTATGTGTGGCATACACCAAGAGAACGGTACAGGTCTGAATGCTTGACCCCCACAGTGAGGGGGTCCAGTGACTCTGTTATGCTGTGGGGGTTTGGGTACACTATCCCCTTAGAGGGAAAGGTCACTGCAAATCAATACAAAATTATTCGAAGTAATCACCTTTATCGTATGATGAAACATTTCTATCCTGATGGGAGTGGTCTCTCCCAGGATGACAATGCCCCCATCCACAGGGCACAATGGGTCACTGAACGGTTTGATAGTAATAAAATGATGTGAATCATATGCTCTTTCCTTTGCGGTCACCAGATCTCAACCTATGGAAGATTTTGGACCAACGTGTGAGACAGCGTTCCCCACCACTGTCATCAAAACACCAAATGAGGGAATATATTTTGGAAGGGATGGAATGGTGTTCCATCCCTCCAGTAGAGTTCCAGATAGTTGTAGAATCTATGCCAATGTGCATTGAAAGTGTTCTGGAGTCTTGTGGTGGCCCAACACATTACTAAGACACTAAGACATATGTTGGTGTTTCCTTTAATTTGTCACCCGTCTATATATATATGTGTGTGTGTGTGTGTGTGTGTGTGTGGCATAATAAAATAAACATAAACAACAGTACAATATACAATTCTTCAGTGATAATTCATATAAGAAAAGTACAGGACACTTATAATGTCACTGGAATTAATATTATGTGAATTTTAGAAAAAAAGAATTTTTACATAAAGCCAACTATACGACTAAGATATACCATTAATGTTAGACAAGAAAAAAATACATACATAAAAAGGTAGTCAATAAAGAACAAGAGAGAAGAGAGGGAATCCATTTTACTTTTTTATGCAGTATATTCAGTGTATTACTGTATCGTATTTAAATTATTGACTATACATTGTAATTTGCGGGAGGTTTTAAGGCTTTTTTTATTTGAATGAATTTTCAGGAGAGAATAAAAAAAGCGCTAGGTCTATAGAAAAAGGTTGAATATTAGGTTAACCCAACACTCTAAAAACACTTTATGTGAAAAAAATTAGATTGCATTATGTAGATAAATCAAGCCATCTCTGATGACAGCTCTGTTCTGAAAGAATCACTTTTGTCATATGAAAATGACTACATGTCCTGTTGATTGATATCCCATATCATAAGGTTCGGGATTTCGCCCTTTAAGGCGGTGGTTCTCGAAGTCAATCCTGGAGACCCCTGCGTATGCTGGTTTCGTTCCAACCACAATCACAATCCCAGAATTTTAGCAAGCCATTAATATTTCTTAATTGTCTGAATTTCATGTTTTAGAGGGATTTTTTCTTCCAAAGAAATCGCTCTCCGGTTTCTATGTAAACTCCATGTTTTGGAAACGCCTACTTAGGCTTACAAAGAAGTCGCCTCCACTACGGGCGGAGACCACGACGGATTCCATTCTACATAAATTCAAAGACCGATCTTCTTTGCGGTTGATTCTTTCTTGTTGTAACCAGCGCTTTCAAACCAGTATTCGCGGAAAATGTACAATAATCAGGAAGCTCACGGTGAGTAGCTGGTTGCGTCTTCCCTTATTTTTAATAGCCTGTTTATAATGGCTGCTAGGCTACTTCTTAGATCAAAACCACGCCTCAGTTCAGCGAGTGCAGCCCTGCAACATTTCTTTCAACACTGGGAAGAATGCTGATCAAGTATTTGGCTATAAAGTGATCAACGTTTTTCAAATCATTAAGCTGCTTTGCTGCGCATGTCTTGCTTAGTTGACAAACAAGTAATTTAGTCCTGCGCTACCGTTGTTCATATTAAATTACCAAAATTGTTACACTGCGGGGTTACTTTGGACATGTTTTAATGTTGTCAAAATACTGCTTTGGAAAATAATGTGAAAGTATGTTACGGCTTTGAGAGGCAAATTGGGCTCGAGTGGTAGGCTATTTGTAGCCAGCTGTCTCCAGCGTTAATGGGGAAAACTTTCAGAATTGGATCGGATGACTGTACAAAAACGTCAATCAGGTGTCCGCAGTCTAATGCCTTGATTAAAAACCACACGGACGTGAATGTCGCCTGTTTAACATTTGTAGTATGAGGAGTTTCACCGTGCTGTGAAGTCCCAACCAAACAAAGTTTAATTTTTATTTATTTATTTATTTATTTTTTAGCCATGTTTCCCCCGCAGGGGTCAAATTTCCTAGGAGCCACCGCGCCCCCTGCCAGTATGTTCGACAATGTGCCTGGGTATGAGGGCACAGCCATGGGAGGTGGTGGTATGTATAACACTTGCACGCGCACGTGCAGATGGTCATATGTGAACTGGGAATTTCACGCACATTCATGCCGCAAGTTTCCTGTTCCAGCGCATTCCAAATGTGCTCTATTGTATTGAGATGTGGGGACTGTGCAGACCCCTGGAAAGAACAGTATGTCCAATAAACATGTTCCTATGGACACCACATCAGTTGCTATGATTTTATGTTCATTTAATTTTAGCTGACTTAATGTTTAGTTAGGTATTACATTATTCTGGTAAAAAAAACTACCATTAGTATTTTGGACACATTTTCATTGTTGTGAAGCAGTCTATATGCACGCTGTCAGGGTGCCATTAGATTGTCGATCGCAGCGTTGGGCAGCGGTGTTTGTGTGCTTCCTGACTGATTTTGTGTTTTTTGCCGTATAATTGTCTAACCATGATCAGGTGGCGGATACCTACCTCCACCCGCCCCTGCTTATCCTCCACCTGCGCCTGAACCTTCACCAACACAACCGGAGTGGAAGTAAGCCTCCTAATACTGTTCTTAAACTGACATAGTGTTCAGCCACACAACCAGAGCGCAAGTAAGGCTCCTAATACTGTCCTTAAACTGACATAGTGTTCAGCCACACAAGCGGAGTACAAGTAAGGCTCCTAATACTGTTCTTAAACTGACATAGTGTTCAGCCACACCACCAGAGAGAATGTTAGACTTATAATACTGTTCTTAAACTGACATAGTGTTCAGCCACACCACCAGAGAGAATGTCAGACTTCTAATATTGTTCTTAAACTGACATAGTGTTCAGCCACACAAGCGGAGCACAAGTAAGGCTCCTAATACTGTTCTTAAACTACCATAGTGTTCAGCCACACAACCAGAGCGCAAGTAAGGGTTCTAATACTGTTTTTGGACTGTGTTCACCCATACATTACATTACATTTATTTGGCAGAGGCTTTTATCCAAAGTGATGTACAATAAGTGCACAACCACCTGCTTAGTTCCACCTGCTTCCTAATTTATGCACTACATTTTATTACAGTTTATCAATTATATTTAAATGTATTCACTTTCTATTATTATTATTATTATTAATGTATTATTTTTTATCAGTTGTGTCTCTTAATTGGTCTTTTAAAAAATATATTCTATGGTAAACACTGTATTGGATTCCTGCATGAAAGGTGATACGTAAATACACTTTGATTGATTGATTGAAGCAGAGTGGAAGTAAGGGTCCTCCTGCCATTGTGAAAGTGACATCATTCTCCTGCAGGAACAGAGTGGGATGTAGTTTTGGGATTGCAAGACATCTTCAACACAACAAAGAGCATTCTCGTATTAATAACTTCTTAAAATAAAAACATGAGATCCATGCCTATAATTTTAGGTTCTCATGATATAGCATTACCATATACCATTTTCCATAACTTTTTCCTTACCTTAGGCTGTATGTATATGATTTTCTTTTTTATGTGGAACACTACAGTGACATGCTGGTGAAGTATGTATGAATATTCAGTGGGTTAGACTGTGTGGAACCCAAGCCTGGTTTACGGCAGGGCTGCCCAACCCTGTTCCTGGAGATCTACTGTCCTGTAGGTTTTCACACCAAACCTAACAAAGCACATCTTATTCAACAGCTTGAGCAGGGCTGCCCAACCCTGTTCCTGGGGATCTACTGTCCTGTAGGTTTTCATTCCGACCCTAACAAAGCACATCTTAGTCAACAGCTTGAGCAGGGCTGCCCAACCTTGTTCCTGGAGATGTACTGTCCTGTAGGTTTTCATTCCGACCCTAACAAAGCCACACCTCATTCAACAGCTTGAGCAGGGCTGCCCAACCTTGTTCCTGGAGATGTACTGTCCTGTAGGTTTTCATTCCGACCCTAACAAAGCACACCTCATTCAACAGCTTGAGCAGGGCTGCTCAACCCTATTCCTGGAGATCTACCGTGCATTGTTAGGGTTAGAGTGAAGACCTCCAGGATGGTAGATCTCTAGGGACAGGGTTGGACCGTCCTGGTATACAGTTATAGTTGTTCTCTGTAGTAGTAGCAATAGTTGACATCCAGACTAAATTGGAGGAATGTACCCAGAAGGAACAAGGAATTAACAATGTCTCAGCAAAAGATTAAAAAAAGAAATGCCAAGGCTTTTCATTCACCAACTGAATTGGACATTAAGGGATGTGATTCTCTTTATCTTTCCCCCCCGATTAATTGGGAAAGACTGATTTTTTTAGATCCTACAGGGACAGAAGACTTTGTCATAAGCAAACATGTCAAGGGCTTTTGCACTTTGACAGCTGGAAAGATATTCAGCCATGAAGCCTGTGGCTCCCAGAGACGTGTAGGGTCTGAAAAAACTAAAAATCTGATCTCCCTGAGTGATGCAGTGGGGAAATCTCACCGCTGGCTTTTGAGAATCTGAGTGGGTGTGTTTGATGGGAGAGGGGGAAATCTCATCGCTGGCGTTTAAGAATCTGAGTGGGTGTGTTCGATGGGAGGGGGGAAAACCTCATCACTGGTGTTTGAGAATGTGAGTGGGTATGTTTGATGGGGGGGGGAAAGCACATCACTGGCGTTTGAGAATCTGAGTGGGTGTGTTCGATGGGAGGGGGAAATCACATTACTGGCATTTGAGAATCTGAGTGGGTGTGTTCGATGGGAGGGGGGAAATCACATCACTGGCGTTTGAGAATCTGAGTGGGCATGTTCGATTGGGGGCGGGGGGGCGGGGATGAGTGACATCACTGGCGTTTGAGAATCTGAGTGTGTGCATTTGGATTTCCGCAGTATCCCGTCGATCAGCGAGGACACCGCCCGCGATGCCTTTCGCCTGTTCGCGTCGAACCACTGCTGCTGGAGCAATGCCCCTGCCAAGGATGGCGTGATCACCGCCATGGACTCCTTCAACACGTACCGGGTAAGAGCCCCACCCCTTCTGCATGTACCGGCTAAGGGCCCCACCCCTTCACCATGTACCGGGTATGGGCCCCACCCCTTTTACACGTACCGGGTAAGGGCCCCACCCCTTCAGCAAGTACCGGTTAAGGGCCCCACCCCTTCAGCAAGTACAGGCTAAGGGCCCCTCCCCTTCTGCACGTACCGGCTAAGGGCCCCATCCCTTCTACACGTACCGGCTAAGGGCCCCACCCCTTCAGCAAGTACCGGCTAAGGGCCCCACCCCTTCTACACGTACCAGGTATGGGCTCAACCCCTTCAGCAAGTACTGGCTAAGGGCCCCACCCCTTCTACACGTACCGGGTAAGGGCCCCACCCCTTCAACATGTACTGGCTAAGGGCCCCACCCCTTTTACACGTACCGGGTAAGGGCCCCACCCCTTCAGCAAGTACCGGTTAAGGGCCCCACCCCTTCAGCAAGTACAGGCTAAGGGCCCCTCCCCTTCTGCACGTACCGGCTAAGGGCCCCATCCCTTCTACACGTACCGGCTAAGGGCCCCACCCCTTCAGCAAGTACCGGCTAAGGGCCCCACCCCTTCAGCAAGTACTGGCTAAGGGCCCCACCCCTTCTACACGTACCGGGTAAGGGCCCCACCCCTTCTACACGTACCGGCTAAGGGCCCCACCCCTTCTACACGTACCGGGTAAGGGCCCCACCCCTTCTACACGTACCGGCTAAGGGCCCCACCCCTTCTACACGTACCGGCTAAGGGCCCCACCCCTTCACCATGTACCGGGTATGGGCCCCACCCCTCTTCTATAACCATGGAAATGTAGCCATGTTCCGCTGGCTCTGGGGGGCCTTCAACATGTATTAGATGAGGGCCACACCCCTTTTCTGTAACCACAGAAGCATAGCCGTGTTCCGCAGGCTCTGGGGGGCCTTCAACACATACCGGGGGCGGCAGTGTAGCACAGTGCGTAAGGAACTGGGCTTGTAACCGAAAGGTCATAGGTTCAATTCCTGGACACTGCCGTTGTTGAGTAAGGTACTTAACCTGCATTGCTTCAGTATATATCCAGCTGTATAAATGGATACGATGTAAAATGCTGTGTAAAACATTGTGTAAGTCACTCTGGATAAGAGCGTCTGCTAAATGCCTGTAACGTAATGTAATGGGTAAGGGCCCTACCACACTTCTGTAACCATGGAAACGTAGCCGCGTTCTGCAGGTTCTGGGGGGACTTCAACACGTACGGGGTAAGGGCTCCACCCCTCTCCTTTTCCCACGGAAATGTGGCTGTGTTCTGCTGGCTCTGGGCCACACAGGATGCCCCCTCCCCACAAACTGAAGCAGGCTGATTACACTGATTAGGCTGATATCGGGTTGCTGCCAAAATAGAGGAATAAAAGAAATGTCTGCCATAGTTTCACTGTCTGAAGCTCTCCACAGGCTCTTCTTTTGTTTAAACTGCCAGGGCACGCCCTAGCTTGATATGTGCCTTCCTCCGATTTGGAGTTGCAGTAGCAATAGCCGTAGCAGTAGCAATTGCTGAATCTGAAAAAAAGTCTAAAAATGAAAGTGTAGAATAGTCTATGGCTATAGAAAATAACTGGTGGCAAGTCATGCCTTGAGGGCTTATATGAATGTTTGCCTGCTGCTACATTTGTGGGGATTTAAATTTAGTGCATGTCTAATCCATCAAAAGTAGGCTTTAAACTGTAATCTAGGTCCTTGTGTAATATACTGGTCACACTGTTCAAACACTATTACTTCAACTGAACTATTGTTATTATTAAAGTTTTAGTTGTCTTCTACTTTATGCTGCAGATGACAGGTAGAAGCCATAACAGTATGATTCAGAACGTAAGGTAACAAAATCTATGCAATGTTAAAGACATCCTGGCTATTGGTTACAGTGTCCTCTATTGATTTTGCTATTAATACGTATTGTTTAGTTTTTAGAGTTTATATATTTGCTTTTCTTATTTATGCATATCTCTTAAAAAGCCGATTGATGTATTGGATCAATCCATAAATAATCCTAATAATCTTGAGGAGATATCAAAGCATTTACTTATCCATTGCATAAATGTCCTCATATTTTGTGGTGTTACATGTTGTTTTCATGATTTCCCATTTTTTCACTGACATTACCGCTTGTGACTGTGTGTGCTGTCCAGTCAAAGTGATGTCAATCCTTATGTCATTAGCCAGAATGGGATTAGTTTAAACTCAAAGCCAGGATGAGGTCTGGAATGTGTTGTCATGGAAATAAGCCTAACTAGATTTGTGTAGCGACCCCAGAAAGCCGTATTTGTGCCATATTTACAAAAGTTTGTGTGCCCTTCTCGTTAATTCCATGTGTTGATATTATAGATTCTTTAAACTCACCAGATTCTCAGCTCTTAAAGATGTTGTGCAATTAAAATAATTTATTCAGACATATACTGTACGTAAGGACCCAAAGCAAATACTGTGATATTAAGCATTTTTTTTTAATCAGTTGAGAGTTGAGAAATTATTATATTTTAAATTCTGTGTGTAGTAAAATTCTCATACTGCCCACTGCAAGTTGGAGCGGTATTGGTCTGAAGTGCTTATGTTAACATGGAAATTTGCATAATAACCTGCCAACTGCTGTCAGTTTAGTGAGCTGCCAATCTTCTATTGCGGAACAGACATTCCCTGGCACGTCTCCAGCTCTCCCTTTTAGACATCATGGCGCTTTTGTTCCTCCCTTTGAAACTTAAACGTTGCAATTAGATTGGTCATGTATTTTCGTGAACGGGCATGATCAAATACAACATGGCACTGGGTGTTCTGCACTCTGAATATAGCACCAGAAGTTCACGCTGACAACTGGAGTAACCTGTAGCTGAGAAGGTCATGGGACAGAAGGCACAGGAGTTGAGTATCTAATGCATCTGGAGTATCTGTGGTGATTCTGTAAACCCCACAGATACTCGGGTGATGTTACATGCAGTTACGTTGTGCAGTGGGGTTTTCCTGGAGTACCTCTGTCATTGGTGTGCCTACAGCGCCCCCCCCCCTCTGTCGCTGTGACAGACCTTCACTTTTCCAGCCCAGTTCTTTTAGTGCTGCACAGTGCTATACTGTGAAATTCCTACAGCCTACAGGAAAAAGCGTTAGAACCAGAGACTGGTTAGAACATCAGTTAAGTGCTTTCAGTGAAATCATTCCTCGTGTAAATTGAAAGGCATTGCTCTTTCGGTGACATTGAATCTTCTCTACATTTACATTTCTGTTTATTCATTTATTTATTATTTATTATTATTTATTTATTTATTTATTTATTTGTGTGCTCCAGAATTGACACTCCTTACTGATGTATCACGGTTGGGCTTTCAGTTTGTATCATTGGTAAAATACTGTGTTTACTGTGTTCTGCACAGCGAGCTGCACAGGTAAAATCTCTTATGCCACAGTTCTGTTTACAGTGTTTGTCTGGAATTGCTCTTCGTTCTCAAAGCCCTCTGATGTGCAGATGTTTGAATCCAGTCCTGTAGTGCTGACTCACTGATTGGCCGAAGAGTCCACCAGCCTTGTTCTGTAGACCTTATTTAGCAGCTGATTGAAAGTAAACCATAAATATATCCAGAGACATGGCAGCTCTCCAGGACTGGAGTTTGCCACTCCTATTCAAACATGTAATCCATGCATCCATCCATCCATTATGTATACCCGCTTATCCTGGGCAGGGTCCATCCATTATCTATACCCGCTTATCCTGGGCAGGGTTCATCCATTATCTATATCTGCTTATCCTGGGCAGGGTCCATCCATTATCTATACCCGCTTATCCTGGGCATGGTCACGGTGGGTGCTGGAGCCTATCCCAGCATGCATTGGGCGAGAGGCAGGTCTACACCCTGGGCAGGTCGCCAATCTATTGCAGGGCACTCACCATTCACACACACTCATACCTATGGGCAGTTTAGAGTCTCCAATTAGCCTACCTGCATGTCTCTGGAACCTGGAGTACCTGGAGGAAACCCATGTGGACACGAGGCGCAGACATGATGTCATCTGATGAAAACGTGCTGTGGTTTGTGAACACGGTTGGTGTGCAGGTTGTTTGTTTTGGCCTGTGGCCAGTGCTGAGAGGCCAGCAGGCCAGCGAGTGAACTGGTGCTGGAA
This sequence comes from Anguilla pacifica, assembly GCA_039654925.1. Taxonomy (NCBI): domain Eukaryota; kingdom Metazoa; phylum Chordata; class Actinopteri; order Anguilliformes; family Anguillidae; genus Anguilla; species Anguilla pacifica. The sequence goes on from CM077296.1 coordinate 4,938,934, forward strand.
AACGAGTGGAATTCCAGAGGCCCACAGCCTTTAAGACGAGCTTTAAGATGGGCTGTAAGACAGGCTTTAAGACCTGCTTTAAGACCTGCTTAAAGACCTGCTTTAAGACCTGCTTTCGCTCTGCTTGTGCCCCCTGCAGTACCGCCTGGAGACGTTCACCGAGGCCAGGGCCACGGAGTGGGCTCACGAGGAGTACAACGGTAAGTACGCTGCGGACCAGGAACACCAGACCGGGAACACCGGGGTGAGAACACCGGGGGGAGAACACCAGGGCGGGAACACTGGGGCGGGAACACCGGGGCGGGAACACCGGGGGGAGAACACTGGGGCGGGAACACCGGGGGGAGAACACTGGGGCGGGAACACTGGGGCGGGAACACTGGGGCGGGAACACTGGGGCGGGAACACCGGGGCGGGAACACTGGGGGGAGAATACTGGGGCGGGAACACCAGACCGGGAACACCGGGGTGAGAACACTGGGGCGGGAACACCAGACCGGGAACACCGGGGTGAGAACACTGGGGCGGGAACACCGGGGCGGGAACACCGGGGGGAGAACACCAGGGCGGGAACACTGGGGCGGGAACACCGGGGGGAGAACACTGGGGCGGGAACACCGGGGGGAGAACACCGGAGCGGGAGAACACCGGGGGGAGAACACTGGGGCGGGAACACCGGGGGGAGAACACCAGGGCGGGAACACTGGGGCGGGAACACTGGGGCGGGAACACCGGGGCGGGAACACTGGGGCGGGAACACCGGGGGGAGAACACTGGGGCGGGAACACCGGGGGGAGAACACCATTTATTCAAGCTTGTCAGAAAGTTTGAGCAAATTTGAACCTGACTAGGTTTGGCCAAACTTCTACCTAGCGCCAGCGGTAATTTCATGAATCTGAGTCTTTTGTTTATTTCATTTTTAAGATAATCTCATCCCGTTTATCGCCCTTATTGCATTCTTTCTTTCTTTCTGCCGTCACCAGTTCATTCGTTTGTGGCCTCGCTTGCTGTTGCTGTTGGTGGTGGTGTCTCAAACCTGGCCTGGATTTGTCTCCTTAGGTCAGCCTGTGAACGCCTATACCCAGCCTGCTCCAGGGCCCTGGGACATCCAAGTGCAGCCCCCCGCCCACTTTCAGGAGCAGAGCACGCACGTCAAGGTTCCTTACACCTCTTCGGTCAAGGTACGCCCCCTGCTGGGCGATGAGAGAACATACATTTTTGAGTGAAACATAGCATATGCACATCCAACTGGCTTTTTCAGGTGCAGGGCAAAAGAATGAGACAATGAATACACACTGAATACCTGCACACCAGCAAATTCTCCCCGGTGGTCGGATAATGGATTACGATTAAGTTTTTAGTCTGTAATTATCTGTGTATGGTGTGACTATGTAGTCCAGGGTGTTCAGAATGGGTTCTGAGCGAGAGAACAATGCTGGGCGACAGTGTAGCATAATGGGTGAGGTGCTGGGCTTGTAGCCTAAAGGTCACAGGTTTAATTCCCGGGTAGGACACTGCTGTTGTACCTTTGAGCAAAGATACTTAACCTGCATTACTTCAGTATATATCCAGCTGTATAAATGGATGCAATGTAAAAAAAGAAAAATAAAAAGTTGTGTAAGTCGCTCAGGATAAGAGTGCCTGCTTAATGCTGTGTGTAACATACTGTAATGATTACACTCCATCACACACGCAGTCTCGTTCCTGCAGGAATGCCATGAGTGCCTGGGCCAGGGCAGGGAGCCCTGCACAGAATGCGCCGGAGCCGGAAACGTAAGGCCGCGACTCCACCTCTCCCTCCCTCCGTCTCTCCTCCGTCTCTCCCTCCCTCCCTCCGTCTCTCCCTCCCTCCCTCCGTCTCTCCCACCCTCTGCCTCTCCCTCCCTCCCTCCATCTCTTCCTCCCTCCCTCCTTCTCTCCCACCCTCTGCCTCTCCCTCCCTCCGTCTCTCCTCCGTCTCTTCCTCCCTCCCTCCATCTCTCCCTCCCTCCCTCCCTCCGTCCGCCTCTCCCTCCCTCCGTCTCTCCTCCGTCTCTCCCTCCCTCCGCCTCTCCTTCCCTCCCTCCCTCCCTCCATCTCTTCCTCCCTCCCTCCCTCCCTCCATCTCTCCCACCCTCTGCCTCTCCCTCCCTCCCTCCATCCGTCTCTTCCTCCCTCCCTCTACCTCTCCCTCCCTCCCTCCGTCCGCCTCTCCCTACCTCCCTCCCTCCCTCCGTCTCTCCCACCCTCCGCCTCTCCCTCCCTCCCTCTGCCTCTCCCTCCCTCCTTCCCTTCACCTTCAGAACACTTTGAGGTGCATCTCGCTGAATTTACCATACCTGAGGTAATGGCAGGTCACACAGCTAAACAAAGCTGGTTTCCTTTCTCATTGTGTGTATTAATATTAATTTTCTGGTACGTCCGCACCCTGTCCCACACAGAAAGTGTGCTGGGTGTGCAATGGGGCTGGAGTGCGGACCGGGGACGACCAGTGCAACCACTGTAACGGGAGAGGAAGAGAAAAGTGAGTGGGCCAATTCCTGGATTTGGGTGATATTCCATAAAATTCCCAGCCCTGATATTCCATAAAATTCCCCGCCCTGGTCCTGGAGAACTACAGGATCTGCTGTTTGTGTCCTTATTCTGCACTGAACTGATCAACAGAAGCAGGTGATGCCACAGTAAAATATTCATAAGTGCACTTTGTCAAACTCACAGCTGTCGAGATCAGAGATATTCCCTCTTACTTCTGGAGAGCTGTAGAAAATGTGTCTGCTGTATATTTTGTTGGGCAGCAGTTGAAGAGTTGTTTGAAGCGGTTTATTTCACAGTGAACACACCTCACCTGCTTTTGTCAATCTGAATTGATTTCCTGCTTTTATGGTGTACACTACCGGTCAAAGGTTTTTGTGCATGCATTATTTTCAAGCAATCAGAGATTTAAAAAAATAAACTAACACCTTTTTATTTTACAAAAAAGACATCTAATTCTTAGATTTAATTTTTCAGCCAAACATTACTTTTTGAACTCAGAAATGTAGGTCACTATTCTGTGAAGTAAAAGATTCCTTTTAACTTCTGACTGTTCACTCCTTACCTTGTGCCATTTGAAATCATTTACAGGAGTTAAACTGCTTAAAGTTCACAAAAATCGGAGTAGCAAAACAGGAGTGAAGTGTGCTAGAGCCTTTGAGTGGAAGCGTAGCTCTCCAGGACCGGCGTTTGAGAGCCCTCATCGGGGGCACCGTTCCCCTGCCGGCTGAAATTCACACAGCGCCCCTGTCCTGCCCTCTTTCCCCGCAGCTGCTCCGGATGCCACGGGCACGGGTCCAAAGAGTGCGGCGCCTGCAGAGGCAAACGGCAGCTCCACGTCTACATCAAGCTCAACGTCAAATGGCGAGTCTCTCGCCTCCGACTGGCGTCGTGCTGGCGTCCGCTCAGGCGGTTCAGCGTAGGACCAGCGCAAGATCAGCCTCGGGCCAGACGCATACCCCCTCCCCACCCGCTCCTGCTTTTCGGGACACGTTCATAAACGAGCGCAAAAACTCGGTGAAGACTGGCTGGAAGTGAATAGCACTTCTAACTGGAAAACGGTTTCTGCGGTAAACTCCCTGTGAGAATCTGGCCAGTGTCTAAGCTGGTGAGGGGGTCTTAATCTTTTCAAGATCTGACCATTTGGGTTCCAGGACTAGTGCCTGATAGCCCTTTCAGAAGGCATCAGCAAGAAAAATCGGTCAGAGTAGTCCTCATAAGAGATGTCTTCTTGTAAAAACTTTGTTGTTTTTTTAAAAAGATCTGTACAGCATGTTGCGGTGTCATTTTATAACCATAGTTGAATGCATTCTGTGTGGAATTAAATTTTGTATGGTTTGCAGATCTTGTTTTCTGTACAGCTAAGCCTAAGATAGATATACTTGTGGTTTCAAATTCTTAATATTCTTCTTAACATTTCTGTCTACACTCTCCAGGACCAATAACAAGGATGACTTTGTCGTGGAACAGTCAAGTGGTTTGAAGGTTGAGAACTTGAACTCGGTGTCTGGGAAAGAACTCTTCAAAGACACGCAGTACCTGGTATTGAGCCTGTCTCTGACCCTGACTAACCGCTAGTGTGTGTGCGTGCCCACGTGTGCTTGCGTGTGTCTGGGCCAAACTGCCATCGGTCACAAGGGACTCTGTAGCCGGTGGTTGTGGGTAACGGAGTCAGTTTGCTGTGCTGTAGTTCAGTGTGAGGCTTGAGCTGTGGAATGTAGTCTCGCTCTGGAATGTATCAGATGATTCAGGTGTGGCACTGCCTGTGGGTGTGGCTCCAGCAACACTAAACCAGCCTGGGTGCAATATTCATTACAACGGCAGTAAACTCTGTGCATGCTGCGAAAACTAGAAAAATCTCGTAGTACGACAGATCATTGCAAATCCCCCCCCCCCCCAGAACTGCATGGAATAGATACCTCTGAGCTGAAAGGAAGTGCGTGGGGTAATGAGCAGTTTCCCAAACTCTCTGAACCCATGAGTCCCACTTCATTTACTGGGATGGCCCGCCCACACCCCTGTATTAATATTTACCCTTATGAAGTTTCCTTACGAAGCCTTATTAATGTGCAAATACAGAAATGTCACCTCAACGCCTGTACCCCTCTCACAGTCCACCAGGCGGGTCCAACCCACGGTTTGGGAAGGGAATGATGGGGGGGGTAAGTAAGGGGTGCAGGACTGTGCCAGGGTAATGATCTAACCTGGCAATTCCTGGTGTCCTGTGTGGTGCAGGTGTTCCCGGTGATGGGGTTCCCCGATCCGGCGGTGGGACAGGCCGCAGAGAGGCTAGTGAGGGAACATCAGAACAAGTACTCCCAATCAGCACGCATCCTGCAGCAGGTACCTCCCCCGACTCGCTTCTGCCCCAGCCCCCCAGCTCCACTCGGCCGCTCCCGCTCCGCCCCGGCCCCCTTGCTTTGCCCCGCCCCCTCCCACTCTGGCCCCTCCCACTTTGCCCCGCCCCCTCCCACTCCGGCCCCTCCCGCTTTGCCCCGCCCCCTCCCACTCTGGCCCCTCCCGCTTTGCCCCGCCCCCTCCCACTCTGGCCCCTCCCGCTTTGCCCCGCCCCCTCCCACTCTGGCCCCTCCCGCTTTGCCCCGGCCCCTCCCACTCCGGCCCCTCCCACTTTGCCCTGGCCCCTCCCACTCCGGCCCCTCCCGCTTTTCCCCGGCCCCTCCAACTCCGGCCCCTCCCACTTTTCCCCAGCCCCTCCCGCTTTGCCCCGCCCTCTCCCACTCCAGCCCCTCCTGCTTTGCCCCGCCCCCTCCCACTCCAGCCCCTCCCGCTTTGCCCCAGCCCCTCCCGATCCTCTGTAGCCCCTCCCGTTCTTTTTTTTTTTTTTTCCTAAAGGCAGCCTTTGGGGAAGTTTTAATGTCAATAATTATTTTTTAACCTGACAGGCACAACCTCATCCAGATTTCTTGTACACGCACTTCAGTGCTAACTTTAAAACGCATGTGATCAGTCACTCTTACACCTAAAAGATGATGCTAAAACGATAACTTTTCCAATGTTTCTCTCCTTTTAGCGACAGACTATAGAATTGATTCCCATCACCAAAGTGACGTACAAGTGGAAAGACGGGACACACAACTACTTTGTCTATGGGAACGAGTTCCTGGTCAGCACTGAGGACTACCCAGCTACCTGCTGTTGCACTGTCATGTAATTACTCCTTGTGTATGAAAACAATGATGACTGTACTAAATTGCTGCCAAACCATAGATATTCACCCTCTGTATGCAATGTACCATAGAATAGTATAGCAAAGCATAATAGAATGCAAAATTTAGGTTAGGCAGCTGTTGATTACTTTAGAAGTCAAGCGTATTTTATGCAGTGTTATGACTATATAAATATGTCTGTGTGTATTCGGAACAGATTAACCTACATCTATCTCTTTTTGCATGCGTCATCTCATTGTGGAATTGGCAATTGCAAATTATGCCTTGTGTTTTTGAGTGCAAAGGTCAGCCACTGATACTGGTTGAGAGCCAAAAGAGTCTGAAAATGTATTCATTGGTTGTGAGCGTTTTCCCCTTTTTAGAAATGGTGCAACTGGGACTAGCTCGCTTGCTAACATCCAAAAAACAAAGCTGTGCGTATTTCATTAGCTGCTGGTGGGCGCTTATGATGTAGAAAAGAGTTTGTTGGCTATCTGGCTAAGTTAAATGTGGAAAAACTAAAAGTAACATGTTAGAAATGCTTTGGGTGGTGAAAGAGCTGGTTTGCACTGTATATTGTGGGATTTTGAAGGTGAGAGCTTTCATTGTGTCAGATGGATGTAGGGAAGTCAGTTCTGTGTCCAAGGAACAGAGTGGCAAAATAATTCTGTTACAAAGCTGCTATTCATGACCCTTTGGCCAACCACAACCTGGAGAGTTTCAGCAAATGATGTTGCATCTGGAATGTCTTTCATTCTTAAATGTGTGTTTTATTGAACTGAAGTTATCCTTACTTGTGTGATGTGAAACAGAATACCAGTTAACCTCAGAACTTTTAACCCATCTCCACAGTCCTAAGTGCCAATAAACAGGAAAACAGGAAACTATTCACTCTCTTTAAAAATGATTACATTGACTTTTGACTTTTCCTCGGTGGGGTTGGGGGGGGGGGGGTGTCAGGGCTATGTTTATCATGTAAAGTATTCTGGCAGTCTGTTAAATTTTTTAAAATATATATATGTGAAAGGTGCCTATAAAACTTATATAAAACATTTAATCAGAAGATGGCTGAATCTAACCTTTACTGGACTTTTACTGCCTTTTAAATGTAATTCTGATCTATTCATGTTTGTGCTGTATTGATTTGACACATTGGGTAGAGTATCACTACTGTCAAGATACGAGGTGCTGAAGACCATCATTGGGTGGCTGTCGTTGGGTGATCTTCACAAAAGGCCGAGCTAGTCTTTTAATCTTCCACATCATTTTTTAAAACTGTTGAAGCCTTGAATTTCAAGTGAAAGGTTCAGCCACACATTATTCACCCTCTGTAAAAAATGTACAGGTCTGGTGCAACGAGGAGTGGCAACCACAGAAACGTATTCAGTGAGGTTTGACAAGCCTGAAGTAAACCTGGTATTTAGACTGGGCTTAAAGTATTCTTCTCTCTATAACCACTGGTTTCACTCTGGAAGCTGCCTTTAAAGCCTGGCCGGCCAGATTGAGATGCACGTCGTGTCAATAAGTGTTGTAGCCTATACAGAAATAAAGATGCAATAATGTTGTGTAAATCGCCAATAAATAAAATGGAAATGATCAAATTCTGAGTTGTTTACAGTTATTATTGCTAAGGTGCATCCATTTTTAACACAGGAGACTGCTGAGAAACCAGTACATGTTTTTATAATGAGCAGGCTTGACTGCTGTAATGCCCTTTTTCTGATCTGTCATTATCCATTATCAATCATTTACAGTTTGTCCAAAACCCTGCTGCTCGTTTATTGAACCAAAGAAGAGAGCACACACAACTCCTGTTTCAAAAGAACTTTGTTGACTACCTATTCATTATAGGATTATTTTAAAATTCTTGTTTTATTTAATAAGTCTGTTCATCACCTAGCTCCCCCCCCCCCCCAGTTTGGCTTCCTTTTAGGGTATGGGCCTAACAGGGCCCTCAGATCCACTGGTTATAACCTATTATTCACACCTAGATACAGGACTCAGTGTCTGTGGCCCCAGCCCTTGGAGGGTCTGAGGGCTGTTCGGGCTTTGGATGGTTTAAAAAGGTACTTAACACATACCTTTTTAGTATTACTTTTACTTGAATTCTTACTCATTTAAATTTTATTTTATTGCCTCTTTTACATTTTGTTGTATTTCTTTGTATGTTCTGAATTTATCTGTTCTTTTAGTTCATGGTGAAGCAGTTTGTGTAGCACTAAGGAGTATGACATCTGCTATATAAAGTATGATTGATTGATTCCATTCAGCCACACTTGATATAGTGTATTCGTCCGTTTAAGTGCAGGAGGCCGATCAATCGGAATTGGTTCACCTCAAATATTTAAATGCCGTTCTTTATTTTTCTTTATTTTGCCTGCAGTCCTTCACTGATACGCCTTGCTGCATTATTTATTTTATTTTTAGCTCTTTGCTTTAGCTACATCCAGAAGCTTCCGGTTGTTCCCTTTCATGTGTTTGAGCATTGACATTTCTCAGAAAAAAACAAAAAAAACATTCTGATGCTACTTCCGCAGAGGATGAAGTTTCGCTTTTGAAAAAGTGAAACTTTGAGCCCAGCGACGCAGAAACTTCCTGCTGTAGACGTGAGAGACCCACAAGAAGAAATGGATAGACGCCAGTTGTTAAGGTGAGCTATCGTTTAATACCCGAAATAATGATAAAGAACTTAAGCGTGTAAAAGCCTTTTCTCACTGTTGAACAACGGCAGGTTACTGTTGCGCTGAGGAGAGCAATGCCGATCGGGAATATGTTTTCTGAGAATACACTGCTGTGTGCGTCTGAGCGGAATTTCCTCATTTCACCGAGTTATAGCCTAAATCGTCGTAGGTGGATGTTTTAATGTCGAAATGTATTTGACAGCTACGTTGTGTTTCATTATTTCTGAGGCATAGTTCTGCACCAGCAGGCTATCCTATAAATTAGCGATTAATTGTCATCGATGGAAATTAAGACTATTCTTCTTCTTCTTTCGGCTGCTCCCGTTAGGGGTCGCCACAGCGGATCAGATCCGCATATTTGATTTGGCGTGTGTTTTTACACCCGACGCAACCCTTCCCATTTATCCGGGCTTGGGACCGGCACTAGGAATGCACTGGGTTGCGCATCCCCAGTGGCTGGGACTGGGTTATGGAAATGAAGACTAATAGCCTAAGGTTTGGATACAGTCAGCATTTGTCAGCAGTTTAATCACGTGGATTGAACCGAGTGTTAAAGTTCCGGCCTAACTTTGATTTCTTCCCATCCAAAGGGAATGTCCAGTTAATGCATTAATAAAGAAGAAAGTGGTCAGATGCTGTAGTTTAAATTTACTTAAGCTTACGGGTAAATAGTTTCATACATGGGTAAACCGGTGTCGGTGAACATCATCGAGTTATGAGCCAAACATGGGTACAAAATACTTCAATCTATTTCACGTTTAATTTAATTAAATCAGGTGGATGGTTGGGACCAGCAACGTTTTATGACAGGCTGGAATTACTTTACTGATTTTCACGTTTGAACAGGACGTGTGTATTTTGTCAAGTATTTAAGAAATATTAAGCATACTCAAATGGGGAAATTCCGGATGGCACGTTAGACTACGCTGTGCAGGATACTGTGAACTGTATTTCCGTATTACAAAATTGAAATTTCGTAATGAATGTCATGGTATTTTTTATCATTTATAATGATGACAGTTAACATGCTACGCAGATGGGAGTGATGAGGTAGTGTGTAAAACTTGCATACTGTATACCTGGGGTGCAAATCAAATGACTTTTGTTCCCAGCAATTACCTCAGTTTTAGTTTTCCGACCGCTCTATAAACTACGCTGGTTTACTCCTGTACCTGAGCTCAGAAAAATCTGTTTGATACACTGGCAGTCTGCGGCTGTAGCTGATTGAGCTAATTAAATAAGAGCAGTTGGCACAAAATCCTGAAACGGATTGGCCCTTGTTGTGGACTAGGGCCGTTGCGTTATATTTCATTATCAGCTATTCCCCCTCACCATTTCATTGAAATACTTTGAAATCTAATAACTTTGATCTTTGAATTCACCAATAGTGAAGGTTGTTTCATCGGTTTAAATGAATGATGAATGTAATGTAAAACGAATGTGCATTGTTGGTCATACTGGCTACCACTGGACTGTGATTGCTTCATCGACCGAACAAGGGCCTCAGCATTACGAAAGGGGATGAACGTACATTTCCCACACTTGCCAAATGCTCAACAAAAATAACTGAAACTGAAATGGTTAATAATCTGTCTTTCTGTCTTGTCAGTGACCAAGATGAAAACCCAGTACCGCAATATCAAAGTGTCCCCAGCTCAGGTATTTTTAATAACACTGTTAATGATACATTTTTCATTTATGATGATCACAAACATGTGGAAAAAAATCTCTGAACACAAGTAAATTATATTTTTATTTCTCAATATTCTTTTCAGTGCTGTTTGTTTCTAAGCTTTTACAAACTGACAGAACAAGTATATAAACAGTAAAAGAGGCCTTATTATGGTGTAATGATACTCTCTGTAGATCTTGTTTGAAGTATTCAAACAAGGAAGTGCGAGGCCATCTTTATTATTATGCTGCAACCTTATTGGCAGAATGGTCTGGATTTGTGGAGTCAGCAGCATTGCTGCGGAAGTGATCATTATTGCCACACAGTTTAAAATAAGTTAATCAGACCTAACGGCACAAATCAGCGTTTGTGTTTTAGTCAATATTTCATGTTTATTAAACACAGGTAAAAGCCAACTACAGAGAAATTACATTAAAGCTAACATGTCTGAAAATGTGAAGAACATGAATAAAGAATGTATGAATGCAAGGCTTATGTACAGAGGAGAAACAGGCTTTAAAATAAAGGATCAAATTTTGCTGTGACCTTTCACCAGGGTCCCAACTTATCAGCTAGGTTCCATATGGTGCACAGTAAACAGTCTTGGTTCATTACAGCAGCTTTGCTTGCTTGGCCTGAAACAACTTCTCTTATTGAGCTGAAACCACAGCTCGGCAAAGATAGAAGTAAGTAACAAAAGGAGAAACAAATGCTCTTTGTTTGCATGCAGGGCCTGTGGATCCAAACCAGCCAGAGGCTGGTGGGGCTACAGCGCCCCCTGCAGAAATGATGGATAAAGTGCCAGGTTATGAAGGCATAGGAATGGGAGGACATGGTGAGTGATGGCATGCTAGCGTCTGTCATAAGTGAGCTGTGCTACACTGAAGAAGCAGCAGGTCCCTACTTCAGTGTTTTCTCTTTTCCCTCTTATCTGTCAACGCCAGACCTGCCTTACCAGGGTCCACCCCAGGCTCCAGGTCCCGGAAGCCCGGGCCCATCAGTCGGTGACTGGCGGTAAGGACATGAGCCCGTTCTCAGTAAATGCCTGGAGAAATAATCCTCCTGCAGATGCTAGCAGGAAAAACACAGATTAATGTGAAAAATGCGCAAACAGAGTTGATCGCCGACTCAATTGCATTTGGAAGTAATATAGATACTCAATGTGACATTGAGCGTTTACAATCAAAGAAGTCTCTTCCTCCATCTTCGACCCAGCCCACTCACTCACTTGCACTGAGTCACTGAAAATGCAAATTCATTAGACACTACCGGTAAATGTCTCCCATCACTTGCTCGGACCGGACATTTGGCTACATTGTCCAGTCGGGACCACGATCTGCGCAGGTACAAATAGTTTGAAAACCGGACATTCTGGTCAAAAACTGGACATATGGCGGCCCTAACTGCATAGCTAGAGGTGAACTTACAGGTCCAACAGAAAACGTCACTTTTCATCTCCCTGGCAAACTGCAGCTGACGCCACTATGGAAAAGTAATTCCAAAGTTACAGTAACTCTTAGTTATTGAATGAGCCCTGTCGGTTTGTCTTTTTGCTTCACTGTGTCTGGGTTATTACAGCAGCAAACGCTCCACTGAGATCTGATCCCAAACCACAGGCCCTGTAGGCCACACCCACCCCTCCCCACACACAAAACAGAGCCACGCCCAGAAACGTCCTGCACACATTTTAGAATAACAAATACAGGTAAAGGTGCACAAATTTGGCAGAAGTGCAGAAAGACAGATATTGCCAGTGCATCATAGATATGCCTTATAGATATGTAAAAATCCTGCTTAGTTTGCCTTCAAAGTGAGGAAAGGAGGCTCTGCTTTTCTTGTGGTGCATCCTCATCTTCCTCATCCTTGCTATAATTTACCTCACAATCTGTTATTAAAGCTGCTTTTGTCAATAACCCCCCCCCCCCCCCATCCCTCCTAGACCTGGGTGACATACACTGCCTGGCCAAAAAAATAAGTCACACACTCTATTTTGTTGGACCGTCTTTAGCTTTGATTACAGCACGCATTCGTTATGGCATTGTTTTGACAACCTTTTGCAACGTCACAACATTTATTTCCATCCAGAAGTGCATTCATTTTTGGCCGAGATCTTGTATTGACGACAGGAGAGTCGAACCACTCCGTGAAGTCTTCTCCAGCACATCCCAAAGACTTTCAAATGGGGTTAAGGTCAGGACTCTGATGGCCAATTCATGTGTGAAAATGTCCTCATGCTCCCAGAACCACTCTTTCACAATTTGAGCCCGATGAATCTTGGAATTGTCGTCCTGGAATATGCCTGTGCCGTCAGGGAAGAAAAAATCCATTGATGGGGTAACCTGGTCATCCAGTACATTCAGGTACTCAGCTGACTTCATTTTATTGTCGCATAATGTTGCTGAGCCTAGACCTGACCCATTGAAGCAACCCCAGATCATAACACTGCCTCCAGAGGCTTGTACAGTGGGCACTGTACAAAAAAATCCAAACAGCGACTTTTTTTTTGGCCAGGCAGTGTACATTCAAAAAGTGTCGATTTTCACTACTACTCAGAACGGTGCTCTTTCATATAATCATTGGTAGTTCCTTGAAATTCTCAGGAATCCACGTCAAAGTCTTAAAATTTTACTATGATCTGCAGAAGTAGCTTTGCATGTCTTTCATAGCCAAATAGGCAAAGCTAGAGGAGATAAGCCAATCTCATGTAGATTATAAATCATTGATTAAAATCTTCCTCTCCCCAAAGCATGCAGAATTGGTACTTTTATTGTCCCACACACCTCTGATTGGCTCAAGGATTGTCCAATGAGTGTTCAGGAAAATTGTCTGCCTGAACGTGTGAATAAAATGGAGCTTCATTTCACTGTATTTATTTCCCAGAATTCCCTCCATCAGCGAAGAGGTGGCGAAAGAGGCTTTTTTGGAGTATGCTGCCAGCAAGTGCTGCTACAGCAAAGGCCCCGCGAAAGAGATGGTCTTCACTGACCTGCAGGCCCACAACACATACAGGGTCAGTGCGGATGGCCCAAGGGCAGAGACTGATGGGTCAAGCTTAGGGTTGACTGTGGCTACTAGCTGTGTCTGCTCCATGCCTTTTCATTATGGTAGCAGCCATGCTATTCTCTTCACTATGGTAGCATCCATGCTATTCTCTTCACTATGGTAGCATCCATGCTATTCTCTTCACTATGGTAGCATCCATGCTATTCTCTTCACTATGGTAGCATCCATGCTATTCTCTTCACTATGGTAGCATCCATGCTATGCTTTTCACTATGGTAGCATCCATGCTATTCTCTTCACTATGGTAGCAGCCATGCTATTCTTTTCACTATGGTAGCTAGTAATCTGTACTGTATGTTTGTAGTTAGTCACAATCAATGATGTCACAGGAATCACCTGTGTAAGGGCTGTTGGTCTGTTGCACCTTCTCACAGTACCGGCTGGAGACCTTCACTGAATCCCGCTCTACGAAATGGGCCAGCGAGCCGTACACGGGTAAGAAAAGCACGCCGCTGGGATTACATTTCCTGCAGACACGTGTGTGTGTGTGTGTGTGTGTGTGTGTGCGTGCGTGCGCGAGTGTGTGTATTAGTATGTTGGTGAGTGTGAGTGTGCGTGTATATGTATGCGCATATGTGTTTGAGTGTGTGTAGGTGTATGTGTGTGTGTGTGTGTGTGTGAGAGAGAGAGAGAGAGAGAGAGAGAGAGAGAGAGAGAGATAGAGAGTAAATGCTTTGCAGGGTTAGCACTAGTCTGAAGGCCTGCTCTGCCTCACAGGTCAGATAGTGGATGGGTATATGGGCGTGCCTCCGGGACCCTGGGATATCGCTGTTAGTCTTCCAGCCTTGTTTCAGGACAACAAAAAGGAGGTCCGCGTTCCCCACACCTCCTCTGTAAAGGTACGGCAGTAATAACATTCCCCTCACACTCCTCTATAACGGTACGGCAGTAATAACATTCCCCTCACACTCCTCTATAACGGTACGGCAGTAATAACATTCCCCTCACACTCCTCTATAACGGTACAGCAGTAATAACATTCCCCTCACACCCCTCTATAACGGTACGGCAGTAATAACATTCCCCTCACACCCCTCTATAACGGTACAGCAGTAATAACATTCCCCTCACACTCCTCTATAACGGTACAGCAGTAATAACATTCCCCTCACACTCCTCTGTATAGTGGGATATATTGTAGTTTTCATATAAATACCAGCATATTGGTATAGTGGGATATACTGTAGTTTTCATGTAAATGCCAGCATATTGGAGTAGTGAGATATACTGTAGTTTTCTTATAAATGCCAGCAGATTGGATTGGAGTAGTGGGACACTGTAGTTTTAGCATAAATACCAGCATATTGGTATAGTGGGATATACTGTAGTTTTCATGTAAATACCATCATATTGGATCGGAGTAGTGGGATATACTGCAGCTTTATTAGAAATACCAGCAGATTGGATCAGAGTAGTGGGATATACTGCAGCTTTATTAGAAATACCAGCAGATTGGATCAGAGTAGTGGGATATACTGCAGCTTTATTATAAATGCCAGCAGACTGGAGTAGTGGGATATACTGTAGTTTTAGTATAAATACCAGCAGATTGGGTGTTCTTTCTGTCTCTGTCATGTTGTCTGTTTTCAAAGCTCATATGTGCTGCAGTGTAAATTCTCCTCTAATGACCTTTTCTCCTCCCCCTTAGGGTTGTCACTCTTGCATGACTCTCGGCCGAAATCCTTGTAAGAAGTGTGTGACGTCAGGAATGGTAATGCCTTTTTCTTTTCCACCACCATTGCGAATGTTGATTAGACCTGAGTGAAAACAATATTTCAAATGCATTAACCCTTAAGGCACAAGGAAAATTCCAGCAGATTAGTTTCACTGATATTCGGAAGAAAATTGTTCTTTCGTTTGATCTTGTGATTTGAAATGGCGATGTTTCATTGAAAATTCTCTGGGATCTGCCGGGTTTCTCAA
The DNA here is from genome assembly GCA_039654925.1 of Anguilla pacifica. NCBI lineage: Eukaryota > Metazoa > Chordata > Actinopteri > Anguilliformes > Anguillidae > Anguilla > Anguilla pacifica. The sequence goes on from CM077296.1 coordinate 4,953,951, forward strand.
ATTTTGCCAGAAACGAAAGGGGTCCAGCGTTTTCAAACGCATCTTCTTCACATCTTAAACGCTGATGAGAACAATTGGCTGTGGCCTTGGTGGCCTGTTCGCTGTAGGCCTGTATGGAAGGATTATCCTGTGTGTCCCTGTCTCGCCTGTACCCACCGTATGATAAAGACCCTGCAGGCCAAGTCCACAGCTGTGTTGTACACGTGCGTTTTGACCCCGGTCTGCGCGTCACGGTAACAGGCCGTCGCGCGGTTCCCGCCGCTGTGTCGCCGTGGTTTCAGATGCAGTGCTGGGTGTGCAACGGCTCCGGGAGGCGTTTCTCTGACGACCGCTGCAGCCACTGCAACGGCCTCGGCCGCGCACGGTGAGCGCCGGCCTCCGCCCGGATACCGCCGCGGAACGCGCCGGAACGCGCCGGAACTCCGGCCGAGCCAAAGGGCCGAGCGGTGCTCACTGACGCTCTCTGTCTCCCAGGTGCACGTCCTGCGCGGGCGTCGGCTCAAGCACCTGCGGGACATGCCAGGGGAAGGGACAGCTCCTGTGCTTCATTAAGCTCGTGGTGAAATGGTAACGCCAACAACCTCAATCATGTTTATCGTCGGAGTCGGTATTTTCACTACTGAGGTTACACGTGTTTTCAGTTAATTTCAATTCGCCCAGCTCAAAAATTGGAAGACTTTTCACAGAAATTATTATTCATTCTTCGGTTTATACATGGACTTCAGTAAATTTGCTGAATTGACTGAACTGAAATGCTGTGTAAATGTACACACACATACAGACACAAATCACACACGCAAACACACAGTTTTTCTGACCAGTGTAATGTTATACTTAATAAGGTATTAAGCCAGCTCTGAACACAAAATCATAGGAACCGCTGTGGTTTCCATAGGAACATGTGTATTGGACTGAGATTTTATTTTATTTTTTTCTTCTTCCTGCTCGCTTCAGGAAAAACAACGTGTATGAGAGTGTGATAGACAGGCAGTCGGGTTTGCCGATGGACCGGATCAGCGCTGTTACCGGGGAGACGATGTTCACTGACATGAGCCCTGTGGTAAAAACAGAACACCTTAATTTACACCAGAACTGCACTCTCACCAGCACCTTTATTTTAATGGAGGCCATCGTTACTTCACACGCATACTTTCATACTTTCATTTATTTGTGTAAATAAATATAAGTATGCCCTAGAACTTCAGTTTTTTATTATTTTCCTATTAGAAATCAGAGAATTTATCTGGATCTTTATCATTTTGAATTTTAAAAACCTGGATTAAAAAATCTGTGAAAAAATTTAACTGTGATAATATCTACAGTAGGTGATAATCGGAATTTGTTTTGAATAGCTGCATATTGCTTGTATGGCGTTGTAGTGCACATCAAATCACAATTATAGATGACTTCATTACAAATCCAATACTGAAACATGCTGTGCTTTGTGTCGCTATAAGGAGCAACTGTTATTTGTTAATAAATGGTCACAAGAAAACATTGCTGAATATGTTTTAACATTCAGTGGTTATATATTGGCAGATATATTTCAGTGGTTATATATTGGCAGATATATTTCAGTGGTTATACATGTTTTTAAACATGGTTATGACGTGCTGAAAACAACGTTAGGGTGAAAATGACCAAAATCCAAAAGCCTCTTTGAGCTATAAGCAGTGGGCCTTTAATGAGCTCATGTCTGATGTGCTGTGTTTGAGAAAGCTGAGTGAAAATCAGTTTTAACCCTTGTGTTGTCTTCATATGATGCATGCACCCACAAAGTTAAAAATGACCCACCCTCAACAGGCCCCCTGTGATGAAGCCTGTTCAAACCCTAATCAATATTTTAATATAAAACAACCTGTCACACATCAATAAATTGGTGAATAACTGTTTTCCTACTTCATCAGTCTACACCACTCATTTGTATTACAAAAATGTAAATATTAAGTGCTTTTTTAATTGAATTCTGATTTCATAACTGCAGGGTTACTAAAGACTTGTAAGACAGTCTCTGTAGCCTGATGGTGTACCGCATTTCTAAAAATATTTTTAAAAAGGCAATGCTTTTTTGAATGGTAGGTTCAGTCCAGGAAAAGTCACCAAATTTCAAGCTTAAAAAATACATTTGGGAGGTTTTCACAGCTGTTAAAGGTCGTTTATGACCTGAGGACAACACAACGGTTAAACAGAATACTGGCTCTTCTATATTTTGTGATTCTGCAGTTCTGACCACACTCACACCACCAACTGCAAAAAGGAAGTGCATATAGGTATGACTGGCTGAAAAGAGCATGTTTGGTAGAAAAGTTGTGTCCATAGAACAGCGCTACAGTTTTCTGTTGTGTGGACATTTTTGTTGCTTTTTGCAGGTCTACCCGGTGATTGGTTTCCCAGATAACGCCATCAACCAATCAGCAGACAGGGCTGTGAAAGAACACCAGGCCCAGTTTTTCTCCTCCTGCCGCATCCTGCAACAGGTGAGTTCAGTTCCTACACCTGCACTGTTCTATAACAGGTGAGTTCAGTTCCTACACCTGCACTGTTCTATAACAGGTGAGTTCAGTTCCTACACCTGCACCATCCCACCTCCCACATCCTTTATGTGTGTGTGTATGCATGCATGCATGTGTGTGTGTGTGTGCGTATGCGCGCACGTGCACGCACGTGTGTGTGTGTATAAAACACCAAAGCCTTTTCTGAGATTGAGACTTAACCCGATAGACCAAGTCCGTTTAAGGGGAGGAGATTCTTCACCTCCAGCAGTAAATAACTTCTGGCCCCCCTGATGCAAGACTGCTCTTTTCCTCCTGTGTAGAGGCAGACCATTGAACTGATCCACATCACACGTGTGCACTACAGCTGGAAGGAGAAGACTCACATCTACTTTGTGTACGGGGCTGAGCACAAAGTCTACACCGATGACTACCCTGCCAAGTGCTGCTGCTGCTCCATCCTGTGAACACACGACACGCGCTCAGTATTCACACCCTTCCTACAGTAATCCCAGTAGCCGCGTTTCCAGAGCTACGCTAACGCCCGGCAAGCTAATGACAGACGTGCGAATAACAGGCGAGCTAACGCCTGGCGTGCTAACACCCGGTGCGCTAACGGCAGGCCAGTTAATGACAAACATGCTAACATCCAGTGCGCTAAGGGCAGGCCAGTTAATGACAAACACGCTAACACCCGGTGCGCTAAGGGCAGGCCAGTTACTGACAAACACGCTAACACCCGGTGCGCTAAGGGCAGGCCAGTTACTGACAAACACGCTAACTGAAGGCGAGCTAACGCCAGACGAGCTAACGCCAGATGAGCAGCTTTGCCAGCGCATTGGCTGTGCCTCCTCCCTCTTTCACTTGGTCCTCAATGGGCCAGTTGACGTAAAGGAGTGTGGTCATGAGGAGCTATAAAAACACTTCCCTGGCGGCCTTTTCCCACCGTAAATGTGACGTTAATGGCGAGGATTCGCTGTGAGGGAGGGGTTTTGAGTTTCTCTGGCACCCCCGAGGCCTGATAATGAATGGGTGAGGAAACACGGGCCAGCTGTCTGAACATTTGCCATGAAGCTAGCCCTGGCTAGCATCGCTGGAAACGCGGCTACTGACATGATGACACAACTCTTAATCACCTAGTGCTCAAGACCACTTAACCTTCTTCGGTCTATGAAAGTAGAGTCTTAGGCTGTTTCCACTACTGAATATTAAAGAACTGCAAAATAATTGTTACAATTTTCCTAAACTCTGCAATCATTTTTCAGGCTATGCTACTTATACACATTATACAATCAGTTGTGATTATTGCTGGTTATACTGGATAAAACGTCTTTATCCAGTGTGGAAGTGCGGACCAATGGTGAAGATAATTTTTGTGCTGGAGATTACTGTGCTTCTGAGAGTTTTAGCAGTTGTTTAAATGTACGGGCTTATTTGGTAATTCATATTTTTTCAGGAAACCAAAAATCTTTTTTTAACCTGATTTTTTCTGTTATAATAAATGTGTGCTTGTGCAATATACATGTAACTCCATTTCATTTGAACTTAGACTAACATTGCATAGCTTCTTGCATGTAATTATGAAGCATTGTATTTTAAATGCCTAACTTCACTTGACTTCCATACGGCCCAGTGCTACCTGTATATCTACCACCTCTGCCCTCCCAGCAATCTTAGCCAGAGCATCCACGTTCTCATCACCTTCCACTCCAACTTGAGCAGAAACAAACCGCCATCCCCATCCCCATTATTTCCACAATTAGACTTCAGTCTATTCAACGCTGCAGCAGAATCGGAGCAAATCACTACTCAGAGTGGCTTCACCTTCTGCACCCATCCTGAGCTGTGATCACAGCCATCATCCCAAGCGCTTCAGTAGCCAAACCCACTAATTGGAAGGGGTGTCCACATACTTTTAGCCATGTAGTGTACATCATCTTTCTCACCATCATTTTTTTCTCCATTATTTTACAAGTTCCATTACTTTATAAATTGGATGTCAAGGCAATAGGCCTACAGCTGGAAGTCCTAGAGGGATCTATACCTGTGTCAAAGGATAGATTAGACCCAGCTTCGTGAGGAGGATGGTTGGGAACACTCAGAGGCTTAGGCAGTTGTAGGTCGGAAAGATGGGTTTTATTTTCCCAATTAAGGCAAAAAAAATGCAGAAGGAAAAATAAAACAAAAGTCCAAAAGTGCAAAAATATATACAATAAGCAAAAGAAAACGACCTGAGAGTCAAAACAAAATAATAAGCAAATAATATGCAACTAAAGGCAAATACTCAATGATAGACTTCTGTCTAGTCAACGATTTTGTTCCTCACACAACTGAGGTAGAGCCGGAAAGCAGACGCCTGCATCCATTCCAACGCGAGCAACTGAACTGAAGTGCTTAAATAAACCCCTCACTCCCGCCACGATTGGACTAAACCAATTACTCACCACATCACGGGGAGATTTGGGGTGAAATCAAGAAAACGCCAATTAAACTGCAAAGAAGGTGAAAAATCAACCACGAGAATAAATTGTAATTATTATAAATAATAAAGCTAAATAATGACTCAGTCATAACGACACAAAACAGCATAAATAAAAGTTAACTGAAAGCCGTACTTCCGGCAAACACTGAGAATTAAAGAGACACAAGACGTCCGGTCGGAGACGCGCGCTCCCGTAGTGAGACCGACAAACACAACAGAACAAATTGGAAGATAGTAAGACGTTACAACAACCTTAATGTTAAATAAACTAAACCTTTAAACAACAAGATGGTGTAGTGTTTGGTTGTGTGGTTGAGATGAATGAACATTTAAATGAGCAAACGAGGGTATTTTGTACTGTAGCCTATGCATACGGGAATATGTTTGTTCTCGCAGCAGCGCGATTTATTTAGATGGTGCACACATTTAAACAAACTGGTATGAACTACGGGAGTTATGGAGGTGGTGTAAAGTGAATGGATGAGCTAGCCAGGTGAATGTTAGTGCTGTGAAGGTATTAAACCAATAGTTAACCGTATACAGACATTTAACAAACACGCAAACAAAGAATTCAGTGGCAGTATTAGCTGCCGTGACAGCGAATACGCCCCGTCACAACCTGGATGTATAAAATATTGTAAAATTGCAATGCCACTGCACTTTACTACTTCACAAGAAGCAACAGTCCCCCAAACCTTATTGTCTACCTCTGTCGCTGCTTCCATCACATTGTCTGGTGCATGTTTTATCGTCACAGAACGAACTCCGTCCTCTCTAGGAGCCGCCCACCCACATCCCTCCAGAGCCCTCGTCAGCTCATACATGCTAAACTCCACATGCATGGCCTCTCTCCTGTCTCCTTTCCTCCTCACAACATCCCCATGCTCCTTTAACACTTCTCTACTTCATGTTTCGCTCTAACTACACAGATTGTCACATCTGTGAGCCACAGAAAATGCCCGACCAATCATATTAGCTTTTTCTTCGTTTGTGACAGAAGCAGTGGCATCTCCCTCCACAAACACTGGGCATCCCACAGATGCCCTTTCCCATTGGTTTTTAAAACCTTTTCCAAACTGTTCAGATTTTGGTGCTTCTTGCCAAAAGAAGGCACAAAATTCACATCACACCTCCTGTTTTGCTCTCTTAATCATTTGTCTTGCTAATGCTGGACTCCAATCATGTTTTATACTATTCCTTTCAGTCAGCCCATTTTTCAGTACGTGGAGAGCTTCATCCCCGCAGCTAACCACCTTACACCGTTCCTCGGACAATTACAAATCTTACTGCCTTAGCACACTCATCTGCAGACCCCTCCATTTCCAGATTTTGCCCTTCCCATTGGCGTAAGGGTTTAAACCGTTCCCAGTGTGCTTTTTCAAAGCACCATCGCTTGTTAGGGTCACCACTTTGTACTCTTACATCCGCATTAACCTGGCACATTACTGGATAGTGATCACTTCTGATCGTGGTTTCCCTCATTACTTCTCATTCACATCTCCCTACCATTGATGCAGATACCAATGTTAGATCAACACATGATTCTGTGCCCCTGACTACACTAATGCTGGCTCTCTATTATCCATGATTTCCTCTACTATATTTGCATTATTGGCTCTATGTACACTTCTTCACAGTTCATTACGGAAATTAAAATCACCACACCAAATAACCTTTCCGCCACTATACTTACTGTTAATCCCTTCTAGCAGTGGTTAGTGATGCTACAAGGAACAACAAATAATATTTTCACTCAGCTATAAAATTTCATTACACAAATGTGTGTCTTTGTGTATGGAAATCCCACTTGACACTTACACATTTATTGTGGACCAAGATGTTCCCAGGGCTTTTTGTCTTAAAATGTGTAACTTTAAATTGTCCCCTTAAAATTTTTTTTATCGAAATCTTGATCAGGATCAAATATAAGTCTTCCCCGTCTTACTCTACTGTAATTATTATTTTACCTGCCGAGTTCGAACGTCTAGAATACATGCATTTTGAGTTGTTTTTTTTTAACTAGTTGTTAAAATATCGTTTATTTGTTAGCAGTTTGGTACCAGGGAAATGTTTATTTATTTTGAATTGGGAGTAAAATGCACAAATAAAGGTCCCATCGTCTCAACGGCCTTCATTGGAGTTGTGAATTCCTTGCGCGTGGTCTTTTCGGGTCTTTCTCTATTTTTCCACCACTTTTCCCCGCTAGTTCTTCATAGGGTGCGGGGGATCATGACGAAAGGGGGTGTGATTTAGAATGCTGGGGCAGGTCTGCAGCTCCCTTATTGGATTTAATCTGCGACGACCTCGTGCTTCCTTTGTGCACACAAGAAAACGACCTTTAAAGCAAATAATTTTGATAGGTCCAGGTCCGCGCAATTCGGTGTTTGGGACTTCAAATGTATACGCCCACAAATCTACTTATTAACGATGTTTTCTGAACTTTAGCGTAAACGCTACTCGTGCGTGAATGTACATTGAAAAACAAAGGGTCTGAACAGGCGGGGCTGACATTCCCTAGTTTTCCAACACAAGCTATTCTTTTCCTAACGTTGCCCGTTCATATAAAACTTTCATCCTGCGTGATTTGGTCTTAAAGAGAAGAGAGGGCGAGCATTGGCATTTTCTGACAAAACCATGGATGAAAAAAACAATTTAGGGGATCTAGGTGAGTATTCCCTCAAAAGACTGACATTGAGACATTCCTGCTTGTTTACAGATGGCGTAGGCTATGACAGTACGGTCAATATATTCGCATAGTTTTAGCTCATTTTTCGCCTGGAATGTTTTGTTTTTAACTCCTCTCCAAAACCTTGTAGCATTCAGTAGAGATCTCTGTAGATTCATTATCTTGGTATTAATCTACGGACCACAACACACTTGAGTCGTATCATTAACTAAATAGGCTAGCTCAATGAATAAGTAAATAAATAAATAACATTTTCAACTAGTGGTGCGAATTTAGAGAGAACTGTCTTCTACAGCTTAACGACTATTAAAATAAAGCCTGGACAACTTATATTTATGGAATTTAGCTAATATGATCGTTAGTCAAAAATATTTTTAGCTTTAAACATCTTTCCAACAAAACGAAAATCACGAAAAGATCGAATCTATTACAAATCTGGATATATCTTGTCATTGTTATTTTGTATTTGAATTGCAGAAACAGTGCCAAAATACGCGTAAAACGGTTTCAGGGTTCGTTACACAGAAATAACTGATGCCAGTGCATGCGTTTGGGTGCGTGAATGCATGCAGATGACATAATTACGTGAAAGCATCCCAAAAGCTGTCATACCGGTTTCTCTGTCTATCATAATTTCAACAGGATGGGTCAGTTCCAGCGTGGAGTCTGCTTGCGATCTTCCAGTCATCAACCCAGTTCTTTAGGCTACCTGTTGACCTCAGGTTAAAATCCCTAGACCGCAGATCCGCATTATTAATGGCTGTCATAATCTGTGAAATAAGGATTAGCTGTTCCAGTTTGTAATGTACAACCCCAATTCCAAAAAAGTTGTGACAGTATGGAAAATGCTAATTAAACAAAAAGGAGTGAAAATGCAAATTCTATTCACCCTGTATTGTATTGAAAACACTACAACAAAACATTATTTGATGTTTTACTTTGTCAATTTAATTGTTTTTTGAAAATATACACTCATTACCACTGTGTAACATCACCATTTCTTTTAATAAGGCTTATTAAGCGTTTGGGCACTGAAGACACCGGTTGGTTAAGATTAGCAAGCAGGATTTTTCCCCATTCTTCCATTATGCAGGTCTTCAGCTGCGCAATTGTACGGGGCCTTCGTTGCCGTGTTTTGTGCTCCATAATGCCCCACACATTCTCAATTGGAGACAGGTCAGGACTGCAGGCAGGCCAATCTAGCACCTGCACTCTCTGCTTACGCAGCCATGCACTTGTAATCCAGGCAGAATGTGGTTTGGCATTGTCCTGCTGCAAAATGCAGGGACCTCCCGGGAGAAGACGGCATCTGGATGGCAGCATATGTTGTTCCAAAATTTGTACATATCTTTCTGCATTAATGGTGCCCTCACAGATGTGCAAGTTACCCATGCCATGGGCACTGACACACCCCCATCCTATGACAGACGCTGGCTTTTGGACCTGATGCTGATAACAGCTTGGATGGTCCTTTTCCTCTTTGGCCCGGAGGACACGACGGCTGCAGGGGTGGATCATGGTCCCGTGAGGCCCCTGGGCACATGTCTTTTGGAGGCCCACGGCTACAGCATCCCATGTTTTGAACAAATAGTAGTTTTGAACTAATAGCACTAATAGTTAGCTAGCTAGTAGCTTTGATTTAAGCATCATGACTGGCATGCTGTTTTAACAACCCCCTGTAGCTAGCTACCCCTTTATCGTATACCCCTTTCACGCGAACAAATGCCACCTAACTAACGAGTTAAGTTGTGTGCCACCTAACTAGTTAGACAGCTGAGCTTTAGGCTGATAGTGAACTAGCTGGTTTTTTAGTGCAGCTAATTTGGTTGTAAGGGCAGCTAGCTGGCAGAAATGGCAGCTAGGTAACTCTGGCTTAGATTTTGTTTGAACATTGGGGGGACACATTAAGGGGGGGTCTGGAGGTCTTCCCCCAGGAAATTTTGAGTGTCAAACACTTCATTTCCTGCATTCTGTATATTGTAGGATGCCAACCAGTGGCTCAGTTGTACAGCACTGTACTCTCCGAGAGGCTCTCGTTTTAAGCATGCACTGTATGTACCAAGGGGCCCAGGTGTTACGCTCGATATATGCACCGAGGGGCCTGGGGGCCCTAGCGGTCAACTCACACTGTAAGCACCCAGGGGCCCGGGGACCTAGGGGCCAGCTCACGCTTTAAGCACCCAGGGGCCTCACACTGTAAGCGCTGAGGGGCCCAGGGACCCTCACACTGTAAGCGCTGAGGGGTCTGGTTATCTAGTGGTTATCTCACGCTATAAGCACCCAGGGGCCTAGTGGTCAGCTTGCGCTGTGGCCCTGGCGTTCAACTTCCTTCTGACGTCTTGGGCCACGCACCGCACGCAGCCTGAGGCTTGGAGGCCCCCTGGCAGTCCGAGGCCCCGGGGCACTGGCCCCACTGGCCCGGTCCATAATCCAGCCATCGACGGCTGTTTTGTCCAAAACCTGTTTGAAATGTCGACACGCTTCCACTGTGCTACTGTCCATCTCAGATGAGACTGAGCCCAGAGAAGTTGGCAGCGCTTCTGGACAGTGTTGATGCATGGCTTCTTCTTTGCATAATAAAGCCTTAACTTGCATCTGTAGATGTAGCGGCGAATGATGTTGACTGACAAAGGTTTACCAAAGTATTCCCGAGCCCATGTCATGATATCCATGAGAGACGCATGCTGACTTTTAAGACAGTGACGTCTGAGGGATCAGAGATCACGTGCATTCAGAAGTGGTTCTCGGCCTTGCCCTTTACACACCGAGATTTGACCGGATTCCTTGAATCTTTTAATTATATTGTGGACTGCCCAAAATCCTACCTATTTGTCTTTGGGGAACATTGTTCTCAAAGTGCTGGATTATTCGCTGACACATCTGTTGGCAAATTGGTGAGCCTCGACTCATTCTTGCTCATGAAGGACAAGGCCTTTCTTATACAAGGCTCCTTATACACTCACCGGCCACTTCATTAGGTGACAGGTGTGGCACCCGGGGTGGTCTTCTGCTGCTGTAGCCCATCTGCTTCAAGGTTTGACGTGGTGTGCATTCAGAGATGCTGTTCTTCATACCTCGGTTGTAACGAGTGGTTATTTGAGTTACTGTTGCCTTTCTATCAGCGTGAACCAGTCTGGCCATTCTCCTCTGACCTCTGCTATCAACAAGGCATTTCCGCCCAGAGAACTGCCGCTCACTGGATATTTTCTCTTTTTCGGACCATTCTCTGTAAACCCTGGAGATGGTTGTGTGTGAAAATCCCAGTAGATCAGCTGTTTCTGAAATACTCAAACCAGCCCGTCTGGCACCAACAAAATGGTAAATGGACTGCATTTATATAGCACTTTTATTTATGCAGTCATAGTGTAGTTCTTACACTTATCTTTCAGTGATGATGCGTATCACTGCTTTACAATTGATGCCTCTCATTCGCCAGAGCAGTTAGGGATTAGGTGTCTTGCTCAAGGACACTTCGACACGCCCAGAGCGGGGATCGAACCAGCAACCCTCCGACTGCCAGACAACCGCTTTTACCTCCTGAGCTATGTCGCCCCCCAACCATGCCACGTTCAAAGTCACTTAAATCACCTTTCTTCCCCATTCTGATGCTTGGTTTGAACTTCAGCAGATCATCTTGACCATGTCTACATGCCTAAATGCATTGAGTTGCTGCCACATGATTGGCTGATTAGATATTTGCGTTAACAGGTGCAGTTTGCAGTTGAACAGGTGTACCTAATGAAGTTGACAATGAGTGTATATTATAACACGATTGCCTCACCTGTTTAACATCACCTGTATCACATCATCGTGATATTTCAACTTGTCACGTTGTTATTGGTCCTAAATTGCCCCTGTCCAAATTTTTTTGGAACGTGTTGCAGGCATAAGTTTCATAATAAACGTATATCTTCAAAAAAACAAAGTTAATTGGGTAAAACATAAAATACCTTGTCTTTATACTATTCTGTTTGAATACAAGTCAAAGTAAATTTACAAATTACTTCTTTCTGTTTTAATTTGTATTTCATTTACTGTCCCAACTTTTTTGGAATTAGGGTTGTAGTACTCTGGTCGAGGGATTGAACTTGTCATTTACATTGCGCTAAACAATGTCCGTGTAATCTCACATACAGTATTTTAGTATACATTCATTTACTTTTCGGAATATATTTTCATATAACCCATATTTTAATAATTTTTTGTGTAAAGTGATTTGTATTCCATGGAAGACAAGAACTATAAATATATTATTGTTGTAATGTGGTGCTGTGATAGCACAGCTGCCTTGCTACTGAAATGTCTTGAGTTTGATTCTTTATACAGTCTATGGTTTGAATCCTGTGTGGAGCTTGTATGTCCTCCCTGTGTCTGTGTGGGTTTCCTCTGGGTACTCCAGTTTCTCTCACAGTCCAAAGACGTGCGGGTCAGGTGAACCGGAGAGTCTAAATTGCCTGTTGGCATGAGTGTGTGGGTGAATGGTGTGTGTGCCCTATGATGGTTTGGCATCCAGGGTTTACTCTTACCTCTTGCCCAATGCATGCTGGGATAGGCTGCAGCCCCCCTGTGACCCTGACCAGGAATATGTGGTTTAGATTATTAGTATTGCGTGCAATATTCTGCTAGTAATACACACAGGTGTGGTGATAAAGTTTAACAGAGTTTGGCAAAAAGACGCATTTCCTGCAAACATTTCTTATCAAGGGTGTAAGTGAGTAGTCTCTGTCACATGTTTTTAACTGCCTTTCCAGTCTGGTTACAATTAAATATTCCCAGTCACACACTGTGAAATATCTTGTTTGTGCAAACTATGTAGGTATCCTCTGTGGGCATTATTTAAATTGTATTATATCCCCCAGGATTAGTTGGTGATACACTGAATTGCAACTCAAGGTATTTCATGTTGACATGTGGCAAATTTGCTGTAACCAGCAGATACCAAACCTAAACTCTCATCGCTGATACTCTTTCAGTGTAACTTTATTATTGTAGAGAGCAGATAAAGGTTTTTGTCCTTTAAGTGCCTAATTAAGGAATACGTCTTCAGGCAGAGAATTTATTTTCTTAGTTTTAGATTGCAGACTTTTCCAGAATTGCTTTTCCATGTTGCATACAATAGGGGAGTTGTGAAATTGGAATGGAAAGCTTGTGAAATATGTGTCTCTTTCTGATGACAGCTAAAGCTCTTGCACAGCTTAGGTTTGATTAGCTTTCACTCTATGGTATGTTGGGCATGTTGTTGCAGAGATGCTTCTGTGGAAGGATCTGTCAAAAAAGAGGTGTTTCACCTTTCACCCATAAGATATTCAGACATTCAAAAGAGCCCCAATGAACACCCAATTTTTGACCCAAAGTGCAATTTGTCTGTGCATAATCCAGATAATCTTAATTGCAGGCTCAGCTAAGATGCTACTGTTTGCAGTCATAGTGTAATTCTTACACTTATCTTTCAGTGATGATGCGTATCACTGTCTGCTAAATGACTTCCCGAGCTCTCTCTGCATCCAACTGGAAACAAGGAGCTAAATAATGTAAACTCAATGAAACAGTCTCTCACAAAAAAACATGTAATTGTGAGATTATAAACAGTGTATCCTACCTTGGTGGTCCCCTTTGTGTGGTGGCCACCTGTCCTTGACCACTTTTGGTACTCCCTACACTGTCTCCTGTGCAGTGTTCCCTCTAGGAACCCTGCCAATGTCATTGTTTACGTTTCCAACTCGACCTCATCATCACTCTCTAGCTCTGTTTTTCCTTCTGTTAAACATGATGTCAATACGGTTTTGCACTCTCAACCTCAGTCTCGGTTGTATGTGAACATTGTAGCAGGATTTTGTTTGCTAGATCATATATATCGTTCGTTTTTTGCTATATTGGATAGTTTTGATCGTATTGTTTCTAAATTTGTGATATTGCCAACTATCAAAAAGTTGCTTCAAAAATCTAAATCGTGTCTTGGTGAAGCCTGATGTTTAAAAAAATTGTGAAAAATTCCCAACTCTTGCAAAGAGCACACTTTACCTGTCTCTGCTGAATGTCCAACCTGGCTGTCCCAATCTAGCCATCTAATCATATCTGACTTAATAACTCTCTTCTGTCAATGAACTGATATGTAGTAACTAGGTAACTAGTAAGTATTCTTCTGCCGATGGGTTCCATGAATCTCCCTTTTCCAGGACAATGGGGAACTTCGCTTGCTTTTGACATGTCAATTTCCTTTGATATTTTTACTGAGTTTGAGTCATTTGAGTTGCCAGTCTTCAGCTAGGGTACACAAACATTGAGAATCCATCCTGCGATCGTTCATATGGCAAATTTCCCTAAATGCTGAGGATAACCTACTGTTGATATGGGCAGGCCAACACAGCCTACTTTTGTTCAGTTTAGTGTGGAGCAAACAGTGCCATTGGGGGAGGGGGGGTGCAGTAAGACCCTGTGCACATGCTAAAGGTTGCTGCTGAAAATGAGTTAAGGGGCTATAAATGCCTTCCTAAAATAGATGAACACAATATCCTACCCCTGTCTGGCGTCAGAGTGGCCTAGCTTGGCCAGGGGGGTATTTTGGGAACATTGTTCACTCTTGTTTTTCATGTTTCTCACTCGTTTTCACACAGCCCTCTGTAGCAGAGCGAGAGAAGCATCATTGTGTTTGGAGAAAGGTCCTGTTTATGAGTCTAGACTGGGATTCAGACGTTCACTGATTGGCAGGAAGGCAGTTGGTGGAGCTGCACAGACTGTGTTTACCGTGTTGCACTGTTATTTTGTTGTAGAAATCCCACTGAGGATTGATCTCAGCCAAACCTGGTTCAGCCCCATTTTTATGAAGCTGTTCCTAAATGTTTGGATAACATTTGAGGTCATGCAGTGTGCTGTTATTGGGTAAAATCATACAGTGTGCTGTTATTGGATAAATCATACAGTGTGCTGTTATTGGGTAAATCATACAGTCTGCTGTTATTGGATAAATCATACAGTGTGCTGTTATTGGGTAAAATCATACAGTCTGCTGTTATTGGATAAATCATACAGTGTGCTGTTATTGGATAATCATACAGTGTGCTGTTATTGGGTAAATCATACAGGGTGCTGTTACTGGATAAATCATACATTGTGCTGTTACTGGATAAATCATACAGTGTGCTGTTGTTGGATAATCATACAGTGTGCTGTTATTGGGTAAATCATACAGTGTGTTGTTATTGGGTAAAATCATACAGTGTGCTGTTACTGGATAAATCATACAGTGTGCTGTTGTTGGGTAAATCATACAGTGTGCTGTTATTGGGTAAATCATACAGTGTGTTGTTATTGGGTAAAATCATACAGTGTGCTGTTACTGGATAAATCATACAGTGTGCTGTTGTTGGATAAATCATACAGTGTGCTGTTACTGGATAAATCATACAGTGTGCTGTTATTGGATAAATCATACAGTGTGCTGTTATTGGGTAAAATCATACAGTCTGCTGTTATTGGATAAATCATACAGTGTGCTGTTATTGGATAATCATACAGTGTGCTGTTATTGGGTAAATCATACAGGGTGCTGTTACTGGATAAATCATACATTGTGCTGTTACTGGATAAATCATACAGTGTGCTGTTGTTGGATAATCATACAGTGTGCTGTTATTGGGTAAATCATACAGTGTGTTGTTATTGGGTAAAATCATACAGTGTGCTGTTACTGGATAAATCATACAGTGTGCTGTTGTTGGGTAAATCATACAGTGTGCTGTTATTGGGTAAATCATACAGTGTGTTGTTATTGGGTAAAATCATACAGTGTGCTGTTACTGGATAAATCATACAGTGTGCTGTTGTTGGATAAATCATACAGTGTGCTGTTATTGGGTAAATCATACAGTCTGCTGTTACTGGATAAATCATACAGTGTGCTGTTATTGGATAAATCATACAGTGTGCTGTTATTGGGTAAATCATACAGTGTGCTGTTACTGGATAAATCATACAGTGTGCTGTTATTGGATAAATCATACAGTGTACTGTTATTGGATAAATCATACAGTGTGCTGTTACTGGATAAATCATACAGTGTGCTGTTGTTGGGTAAATCATACAGTGTGCTGTTATTGGGTAAATCATACAGTGTGCTGTTATTGGATAAATCATACAGTGTGCTGCTGCAGTGCTCCACCACAGTCTGGCGTTATTCTGACTGGAGCCCACCTCCTCCCGCAGGAGACTCGGATTCCAATATACCAGAGGAGGGACCAACAGCGCCCCCTCCTGGCTGGCTAGAGGATGTGACGGGATATGATCAGAATCACGGAGACGAGGGTGAGTGTGGGCATGTGCTCGTTTCTGTACGCTCTGCTAGCTAGTGTAGCCACCCCAGCTATGCTTTATTCTGCATCGGGAAACAACGTCCATATTTCTGAACATTGGGGCTGGTACAGGAGAGAGTTAATGCCACAACGATCTGTAAAAAAAATCTGGTTAGGTG
The DNA here is from genome assembly GCA_039654925.1 of Anguilla pacifica. Lineage (NCBI taxonomy): Eukaryota > Metazoa > Chordata > Actinopteri > Anguilliformes > Anguillidae > Anguilla > Anguilla pacifica. The sequence goes on from CM077296.1 coordinate 4,970,078, forward strand.
GTAGCCTGATCTGCTTTGCAATTGGCTCAAAGCGTAATTGGTTACATCCACGTTTTCTTCCTGAATCCGGAATAGCTCAGATGTTTCTTTGCATTTAGAAATGTCATTTTTACAAATTGCAAAAATTTATAAAAGGATTTTGAAAGCGAAAAGGAATCTGTAGTACTTGAATATTATATTATTTATTTTATATTGCTGATTATAGATTAACCTGAATTGAACTTCAATTTAAAAACAAATAAATTCATAATAGAAATTCACAGCTACTCAAGAAACTCTGTATTCATGAAGTCTCACCAAGAAACCCAGTATTAACCCTCTGGAGTCGAGAGCTCCGCCGGCGGAGCTCGACAAGATGAAATTAACTTTCGTTTCTATTTGGATGATTAACGTCACGTGCTGTTATCATACAGACGCAACAAAAACATTGACAGAAACCTTAGAATCGCGACTTTCCAATGCGCCCATTGGCAAATAATATGAATTGTTTTAAAATGTTTAAATTTGATTAATTAGACCATGTATGCTTCGCTAAACTTTACTCATTACTATGTGAATTTCGCTCAGCAGGAAGTCCGCCCAAACCGCTTTCACATGTTAACAACATTATAATTACTCTCCATAGAAGGAGACTAAAGGAGGGGCGATGCGAGATCCATGTGAGAAATGCCAAGTCTGCGAAAGCGGGATAGAATGTCAAAGTGTCGCCTAATTCACTTCTTTTGAGGTGAACATTTCGTTTAATTTTGGAAAATGGTCCGTCCGGAAGCCGACACTGATGAAGAGCGGTGTCATTTCGAACAGCGAACTGATCCAGCTGAGGATCAACTTCATGCGTAAGTATATTTCTTATGATCATATTGGTAAATATGTGTACTGTATTACAACGTATATGTGTGTTTGTAGGAATATCCAGCAATATGCGCGTTTGTAAATTCCCACACTACGAACGATTCGAACTATTGCATCTCAAAATTATAGGCTAGGCTCTCTGCGTCTGGTTGTGTTAGAAGTATCAAGTAGACTATGTTTTTCGATCATATTGGTAATAAATAGCCCGTGGCGTGGCTAGGATTCTAAAACTGATGTCCTCGCACAATCGATATTAGCATACTGTAAGTAAATTCGGGAAATAGCAATATAATAACCACTTAGCTAAACAGACCTAGTCTACTTCAGATTGATACATTGTTATTGATGAGTTGCATGTAGTTGGGCTGGAATATCAATGTTTATTTAGTTTAGCTAATGTTGTTTCGTTGATAGCTTGCATTATTTGTAAATGTGTGCTGTATTACATTCTCTGTGTGTTTGTAGGAATATTCACTAATAATTCTTTGTTTGTATATGATGTAACCATGTCACATTTCAAGTTTTGTTTTCATTAGTTAGTGGTTTGCCCCTTTTTTGTAAAGCACATATAATTTTCACCTGTTGAAGGGAATGTGCTATATAAATAAAGTTTGATTTGATGTCACATTTCCTAACAATTTTGTTTTTATCATATTTACAGAGATGCTGATCAGGAAACACAGCCTAGTTCACCACTAGCTAAGAGGCCACGCAAGCGTTGCAAGAGTACACCAGTCTCATCTCGTCTTCCATGCGTATAGTTTGCTTCAATAAACGTTCTGAAAATCAAAAGATGTCTTTGTTTCTGTCTTCTAAATGGCTCACTGAGTCTTTGTCTTAGTGGTGGGGAGGCATGCGGCCAGGTGTGAATAGCCTACTTAGCTGACAGGTCGCCCTACCCAATGCATATTCATTACAGAAAGGCCATTTGCCCTCCCATTCTCACCTGGTGTTGAAAAATAGTAGTCACAACACTAACTTTTAGCAATTTATTTTATATTTCTCATTGGATTTGCTAAAATATTTAGTCATCTTTTGATACCCAAGACCTTGATGAACACATTTCAGTGACCAAAAGTCTTAGTCACAATTGTTTAGTGTGTTTTATTACAACATTCCTGTGCATGTTCAAAACTACTGTTTACAGTTTGTGTGTTTTTAGAGCAGTTTACAATCCACACATGATTATGACCTGCTTACTGCTGCCATATTATTGCAGCTGAGTTTGTGCTGAAAACAAAGATGTGAAACACTTTGGAATCACTGTATATAAAGTTGATGAAATTTACACAAATGTCAGAGCATCGCACAATCACCAGTGTGCCTCATTTTACCCTTAGACCCCAGAGGGTTAATGCATTATCACCAAAACAATGCAGTTCACGAGCAACAAATTCACAACTGAATTTTACCATGAAAACTAAAAAAAAAAATATTGAATTTGCATTCTAATGTGTTAGTTTCATGCTCAACAAATTCAGATATATTGACATCACAAAATATTCAATCCAGATGAATGCAACTTCAAATATTTTTGCCATTCATTTTCAACAACAGGCTGGCTGTGAAATTTATTATTGAGATTATGATTATAATGTAATCAATATATGTGTCATTTTCCCAGCTTTTGCACTGAAGTTGTTTGATTATGATGTCCTTTATTTCAGATGGCACCGATAAGCTGTACCCTCCTCCCCCTGACTACGTGTCTGTAGCTGAGAATGACAGGAACTTACAAGTCCCTACTGTCAGGTGATGCCACGCATTACTGTAACTAGAAGCATACCCCATCACGCTCTTCCCTGTGGTGTTGGGTTTTCATGTTTAGGACTAAACAGATTGAACTGGTCTATTTTAAGGGTTTCCATCTTTTTCTGGATAGCTAGGGGATCCTTGCATTGCAAACTGGGTAATTTTTTCCTCCAAAAAGTCCTGTATTTGTTTGAAACATTCCAGACTTGTTTTTCGGTGTGCCCTGTGCGTTTTTCCGCTGGATATGGCTCCCGGGTAACGTGCGTGGAAAGCCTCCTGAAGTTCAGCGGCCGTGTTTTCCACAGTGTTCCCGTGGTGTCGGAGGAAGTTGCTCGGGAAGCGCTGATGGAGTTCGTGGAGAAGAAGTGGACCTACAGGAGCAAGCCGGCCCGCGACATGACCTTTACGGACCTGAAGCCCTTCACCGTGTACCGCGTACGTCCTGCCAAATATACCTTACATTTAGGACCAGGAGGTGCTTTCACAGATGGGACAATGGGCTGGACCAGCCCAGGAAAGTGTTTGGGAGTCTGAGGGCTGTCCTTTTTGCTCGTAATGGGTAAGGTTAGCCTGAGGACAGCAGATCGTAGACCAGCTCCTCTGCTCTCAGATGATTTATGAATACTGTAGTCTTAGGATGCCTCATATTCCCATTGCATTACAGTCTCTTGGCAGATGTTCTTATCTACAGTGATGTACAGTGGGCTCCAGAATTATTGGCACCCTTGATAAATATGCACAAAAAATGCAAAAAAAAATGCTAAAGTAAAAAATAATACAGTTATCGACATAAGCTTTATTTTCCAACATGTGTAAACTAGTGTGCTTGATTAATGATTCATTCTTAAATTTTTTAAGTAAAAAAAATATTTCCCCAAAAAACAGGTTCCACAATTATTGGCACCCCTTGCTCTTGTGAAGTGTGAACTTGCACAACACTGGTCTTCAATGTGTGTACTGAAGTAGAAACCCTTTTGTCTGTTTCTAGTACCGTTTGGAAACATACACGGAGTCCCGATCAAGCTCCTGGGAGTTCGAGCCTTACACTAGTACGTCACAAAGTAGCCACATCATAAACACATAAAATGGAAATATTTAAAATAATATCTAAAAGAGGATAAAGAATGTAGATTTTTAATGTTATTATTATCAGCATGGTATCTGTTGTGCTTATTGTTTGAAATATACTTTTTGGTTGTTGTTGGTATTATGGTGGTGGTGATTATTATTATAACAATAACAATGTAAAATGTTTTCTTATTTCATAACCATTCCATTATGTGTGACCCCTAAGTGATATGTATAGTGTTTAAACTGACAGTGAGTGAAAGAACAGAGGGAGATCCTTATGTGTGACCCCTAAGTGATATGTGTAGTGTCGAACTGACATTGAGTGAAAGAACAGAGGGAGACCTGCGTTACCTGTTCCTGGGGACGGCCCGGTTTGTAACTCAGGGTTTGCGGGTTTGATTCCTAGCTGGCGCACGGGCACTGTAACCTTCAGCAGCATACTTAAGCTGAACCACTTCAGCTCATATCCAGCCGTGTCAATGGACTGCATGTGTAAAGTGAGTGTAGTTGCTCTGGATGAGAGTGTATGCGAAACTCCTATTAATTCTGATGTAATGTGAATGTCCCTCCCAGACCAGTTTGTGGACGGGCCGCAGTACGGGGCAAGCCCCCTTCCCTGGGACGTCCCAGTGGAGGTCCCGCCCATGTACACGGACGTGTGCTTGAAGGTGCACGTCCCGCATTCTTCTGTTGTCAAGGTGAGGAGACCACGGGGTTCCCCAGGGCCACTTAGCACGTTGAGCGTATTGACCGCTTAGCTTGCTGACCGCTTAGTGCATTGACCGCTTAGCGCATTGACCGCTTAGCGTATTGACCGCTTAGCATATGGACCGCTTAGCTTGCTGACCGCTTAGCGTATTGACCGCTTAGCTTGCTGACCGCTTAGTGCATTGACCGCTTAGCGCGCTAACCGCTTAGCGCATTGACTGTTTAGTGCATTGACCGCTTAGCGCATTGACCGCTTAGCGCGCTAACCGCTTAGCGCATTGACTGCTTAGCGTGTTGAGCGTTTAGCGCATTGACCGCTTAGCGCTTGACCGCTTAACCCATTGACCGCTTAGCACGCTAACCGCTTAGCACGTTGACCACTTAGCGCGTTGAGAGCTTAGCGCAGGGATCTCAAACTCATGAATGAAATGCGTTTTAAATGTGCACAGAAGGCTTCTTCCCTTACAGGTGTGTCACCAGTGCCACGGCAGAGGCAAGGTCAAGTGCAATCACTGCAGAGGCAAAGGAGAGGTGTGTGACACATGCTTCTCCTGCACACGCACACGATCTCACATGCAACAGTGAACACACGCACGCACTCACATGCAACAGCAAACACGTACACACACGCAACAGCAAACACACACACGCACTCACACGCAACAGCAAACACACACACGCACTCACACACGACAGCAAATACACATACGCACTCACATGCGACAGCAAACACATACACACTCACACACAACAGCAAGCATACATACGCACTCACACGCAACAGCAAGCATACATACGCACTCACACACAACAGCAAACACACATACGCACTCACACGCAACAGCAAGCATACATACGCACTCACACACGACAGCAAACACACACACGCACTCACACACGACAGCAAATATACACACGTACTCACACGCGACAGCAAACACACATACGCACTCACACGCGACAGCAAACACACACACGCACTCACACACGACAGCAAACACACACACGCACTCACACACGACAGCAAATATACACACGTACTCACACGCGACAGCAAACACACATACGCACTCACATGCGACAGCAAACACATACACACTCACACGCAACAGCAAGCATACATACGCACTCACACACAACAGCAAACACACATACTCACTCACACACAACAGCAAATACACATACGTACTCACACGCGACAGCAAACACACATACTCACTCACATGCGACAGCAAACACACATACACACTCACACATGCACTTACACACGCACGTTCAGGCAACAGTGAACACGTGCACGCACTCACATGCACTCACACGAGTACACACACAAACACTGGCACACACGTGACAGCAAACATGCGCTCTTTCACACGTACATACACTCAACAGTGAACACAAACACACTCACATGTGATGGGGACACATGGACTCACATGTGATTGGGGACACACACGGACTCACATGTGATGGGGAAACACACACACTTACATGTGATAGGACACACACACACACTCACATGTGATGGGGACACACACTCACACGTGATTGGGGACACACGGACTCACATGTGATAGGGGACACACACACTCACACGTGATTGGGGACACACGGACTCACATGTGATAGGGGACACACACACTCACACGTGATTGGGGACACACATGGACTCACATGTGATAGGGGACACACACACTCACATGTGATTGGGGACGCACACGGACTCACACGTGATCGGGGACACACACGGCCTCACATGTGATAGGGGACACACGCACACACTCACACGTGCCCGTACACGCGACAGCGAACACACAAGCATGCACTCATGTGTACACATACGTGGCAGCAAACACACGCTCCAGCACACCTTTAAAAAAAAATCCCACATACTAGCAGGAAACATGTTATAGGTCAATATAACACACACAAACACAAAAATGAGCAAACAGAACTGAAATGAAAATAACACATAGTAGTGCATTTATGGATGGGTGTGAGTTCTGAGTTGATATTAGCCTAAATGAAGAGGTACTGTAGTGTAGATAGAATCAATGGGCTTTAAGCCTAGATTTTACAATCTCAACTGAAACCATCTTCCTAACATTCAGTGGAAGAGCATTCCTGATGAAGGTAAAAAACAAAGTAAAAACATAACCCATTAGACCCTGCAGCCCACTAGGCCTATGAACTATGAAACTCTGCCTTGCGTGTGTTTTAGGTTGCCATTGGAGACCGCTTTTGTCTGTAGCTCAAAGTCCGGTGCCTGACTCTGTGTTTCAGACGAGGTGCATGTCTTGCCATGGCACCGGCCGGAAAAGTAAGAAGAGATGCTCTTTTTGCCGTGGTTCGGGGAGACGAAGGTAGGGACGATCGCGCCACAACGCGAACTGCCGTCGCAGTTCGTTAATGGGCTGCTTTGCTGTCCCATGCATGCCTGTTTATGTTTACCAGTCAGTTGCTAATGAAGCATGACACGTAATGACTGCCTGTTGAGGAACTTTTGGCATCAGCACAACATTCACATTTGACTAATCTGTCTGATTCATGGTGTCTGAGATAAGGGCAGAAGTCAGCGGTTTCACTGTGAAAGCTCTTGTGCTGGATCTCCCTGTGGAAGCTCTTGTGCTGAATCTCCCTGTGAATGCACTTGTGCTGAATCTCACTGTTAAAGCTCTTGTGCTGGATCTCGCTGTGAAAGCTCTCGTGCTGGGTTTCACTGTGAAAGCTCTTGTGCTGGATCTCACTGTGAATGCACTTGTGCTGAATCTCATTGTTAAAGCTCTTGTGCTGGATCTCGCTGTGAAAGCTCTTGTGTTGGGTTTCAGTGTGAAAGCTCTTGTGCTGGGTTTCACTGTGAAAGCTCTTGTGCTGGATCTCACTGTGAATGCACTTGTGCTGAATCTCATTGTTAAAGCTCTTGTGCTGGATCTCCCTGTGGAAGCTCTTGTGCTGAATCTCCCTGTGAATGCACTTGTGCTGGGTTTCACTGTGAAAGCTCTTGTGCTGGATCTCACTGTGAATGCACTTGTGCTGAATCTCACTGTTAAAGCTCTTGTGCTGAATCTCACTGCTAAAGCTCTTGTGCTGAATCTCACTGTGGAAGCTCTTGTGCTGGATCTCACTGTGAAAGCTCATGTGTTGGGTTTGACTGTGAAAGCTCTTTCCTTATGTCTCTCTTACAGATGTAGCTATTGCTCCGGAAAAGGTCATAAAACGTGCAAATCCTGCCTTGGGCACCAAAACCTGCTGCACTTCATCCAGCTGAGGGTCACATGGTAAATACACCTTTCAGAAGGCCATTCAGTCCGTGGGTCGGGCATAGTGTTTCAGAGAAGCCTGCGAACGGGGCCCCTCCGCTGGGGCCCCTGGGGCCAATGTGGGTCCCCTTAACGCTCCGATCATTCAGCAAAAAAAACCAAAAGATTAATATGTGTCAAAAATTCTGCTTATTTGCGTCTCTGTGCAGTGTCAGTAAAACTGGCACCAGTAACAGAGTAATACATAAGATATCCATTAAGCTTAACATCAGCGACTCTTTCAAACATGATTATTAATATATGTATTGATATAATTAACAATAATTTCGAATGAAAATACTGACTGTAGACTTATAAATTTTTGAATAGCCTGTAAGAACAATAATAATAATACACTCATTTGTAATCGTAAAAAAATATATATGTAAATTAGAATTTAGCCTACAAGTGCTCCGTTTGTTTTGTTTTTGCTAATTTTGGCAGAAATGACTCATGGGTAGAGAAGAACGATCAAAGTGTCTCTGTTGCATTCAGACACATTTTCTCAAATATCATTGGAGCAGGATGAGGAAACGCTGTACAAGTTAAGAAGGTAGATTTATAACCTAGTCTAATCAGACTATGACGCTCTATCTATCAAATTCTGCCAAAGTGACAAATAAAATGGGAGGAGCAGGGGTGGGCAGGTGGCGGTAGAGTGTTTTATCGCCTCCGTGTGGTCGCCCATTGCATTGCATTACAAAAGCAAACTAACAGATAAACAGCTCAAAAATTTGATTTCATTGTAATTTTGATACATCGATGCCTCAAAACTTTATGGATATAACAACGTGCCGATCAATATTCCACTTGATTGATATTTTATGCCATCCTTATTATTATATTTTAAGAAAGCGTCTGTGTCATTGTTACATAGTTTAATAAGCAACATTACATTATGGCATTTTGATGACGCTGTTATCCAGAGTGACTTACATAACTTTTTACATTGCATCCATTTATACAGCTGGACATATGCTGAACTAATGCAGGTTAAGTACCCTTCTCAAGATTACACCGGCAGTGTCCAACCTTTAGGTTACAAGTCCATCTCCTTACCCACTGCACATTGCTCCCCCAGAATAATGGTTGCTTAATGCTAATTCGGCCTCCAGCAAAAAGTAGCTGAAAGCCCCTGTGGTACTGCGTGAGCGGCATGTTCACATAACTGTAATTCAGGAGAAATCGCTCTTCAGGATTTAGCTGAGAGGTTTAGTTGATGTTGGTGGTACGTAGACCTCAGCCTTCATTTCGTCTTTCTAAATTCGGGAAGAGGACTTAACACACGTGTGTTTCATCCCTTTCCCAGGAAGAACCACGTGTTTGAGTTCGTCCCGGATCGCTTCCCAGAATTCCCCATAAAGAAGTTTGATAAGGTGTCAGGGGACACATTTTTTGTGGAGGAAAGCATTGTGGTAAGAGACATAACACTGGGCGCTGTACCTTTCTTTTGGCCTGCAAACCACTGGCTAGCTCTGTGGAGAAAATGATGGCACACATCACAAGGTATTGAGCAGATGCTCTTATCCAAGAAACTTTCTTTCTGAATTTTTTAAACACAGTATCCATTTATACAGCTGGGTGTGTACTGAACCAATTCACATTAAGTACCTTGTTCAAATGCTGAAATGCAAGGAATGTCCATTGGCAAATGGCTCAGAGTATTTTTCTTGTCCAAAGGCTAGATGTAATTGTCCAAAACAGAAAATAAATCCCCATTAAAAAGTAAATAACCAACAGATATTTGGACAATTATTATGATAACTTGATAACAACTTCTAACAATTACAACAGTGTGGTCACTCACACACTCTCACACATAACTATGGGCAATTTGGAGTCGCTAATTAGTCTACCTGCATGTCTTTGGACTGTGGGAGGATTCCACGCAGACACGGGGAGAACATGCAGTCTCCACACAGGAAAGCCCCGGTGGGGATTCGAACATTGTGTATACCTGTAACATTAACTTTTTTTTTTAAGGTAGTCAACCTTTGTCTTTAGATTAGATGTTGCGTACTTGTTACTTGTAAATCTCTTTATTTGAACAATTGGTTGTCAGTTGTACATTTTTATAAATGTTGATCATCGTCATTACTGTAATATACTGCCTGTAACACTGTAAACATACTGCTTGCTTCTAGTAATGTGTATTTTTTGTACATTGAACAACAGCTGAAGATCTCGGCGATGTAGGTCAGTGCTCACGTTCCAAGACTAAATCTGAGATCCTTATAATCAGTAGATGTCTGATATCGAACTTTGACTTCAGTGTTTACTATTTTTCCACCCGATTTGATTCCATTTTATAAATAATTGTTCAGCCAGCTTCACTCATTGCAATGGAGGAGCAACTAAGAACTTCAATCTCAGCGGTTTCATAAACTTCTTGTGGAGAGGAGCTAGATGGAACTGAGAAACAAACACCGCAGGATAGATCCACTAGTGAAATAGTGAGCGCTGTTTGTGCAGCACACTATCCGCACTGTATTACTGGCTGCTTAATGCTGAAGGAATCCAATTAGAGAATGGGCATACGAACAACCACGAAGGGACTCGAACCCTCAATCTTCTGATCCGAAGTCAGACGCCTTATCCATTAGGCCACGCGGTCAGATCACATGTTTTACTGCATGTACTTGGGTGCAACGGAGCAGATGAGATGGAATGATGTTAAACCAAAGAAAAATTTTGTTCAGTTCCACTGAGGAAGAGTAGGGGTGCTCCAACTGAGCAAAGGCCTGATGGTAATGCAGTGTATAATCTGGAACAAAGGCTGTGTCCGAAACAGCCTCCTAATGGAGTGTTACAGTTTGTAGTCCTAAAACTCAGAAATAAGTTTACATTTTTGTGCCATAGGTTATCTTGTCAGATTTCCAATGCTTTTCTCCCCACAGGGATTTTGTTTTCTGCTGAAAATAAGGTCTGTGGTGAACGTAAGGCTAAGAGAGTTTCACGTTTTGTTCTACGACGTAAATTATACCAGTTAATATCTCATCCGTGGATTATGAAGCTTTTTTTGTGCTTTTAAAAAGTCAGTTGTGAACAATTTGCTGAATTGAAACTACAATAACAGTCACTTTCTGGTACCCACCACTCAAGTTTCCACACTAGCCTGCCTGCACGTGACAACCTTTGTAGTTTCAGTTTAGCAACTTGTTAGCAACAGACTTTTTTAAAGCACTTAACGGTGTCAAAATTCACGGTTGAGATATTAATGGGTGTAATTTATCTCGTAGAACAAAATGTGAAACTCTATTTGGCACATGTTAACCACAGACCTTACTGTGGGCAAAAAACAAAATCCTGATGAGAAAAAAGCATTGGAAATTTGCCGAGGGAACCCATGAGCCCAAGAGACGTCCGGGTTGGCTTAAAAAAGACGTCATCACTGTAACACTTTATTACTGTGTCTTCATAATATGTACCGTCCACTAAACATACTGCCTGCTTTTAGTAATGTGGATTTTTTCTTATGCGATGGGCAGTATGCAATAAATATCCTCCATACTATTTTCCAGCGGTACTGTGGAAGTGTCGTACGTCCTCCTTCCCTTGTAGGAATCAGGCCCCGCCTCTTCCCCTCCTATTTACAGGGCTCAAAGATGACTCCACCTCTTCCTCTTTGTGTGACCTCCTAAACCGTGTGGTTTACTTCCAGATAACTGTGCAACTTAAACATTCAGTGAAACCACAGAAATGAGTAAATTGCCTGGGATTTTTAGTCCACTATATTTCGAGAAACTTTCGCCAACTTAACTTTCTCATCCAGTGCACTCAATTTATGTACTTAGTAGTAGGCACGTAAGCTCTTTCAGACATAGTCTAATTATTTCCTAAATTATCTTCTGAACAACAGCTGAAGATCTTGACGACATAGGTCAGTGCTCACTTTCCAAGACTAAATCTAAGATCCTTGTAATGGGTAGATCTCTGACATGGAACTCAGAGTTCTGTGTTTCTTTTTTCAATACAATTTGATTCCATTTTGTTGTATAATTGTTCAGCCAGCTTCACTCATTACAATGGAGGAGCAACTAAGAACTGAAATCTCAGCGGTTTCATAAACTTCTTGTGGAGAGGAGCTAGACGGAACTGAGAAACAAACACTGCAGGATAGATCCACTAGTGAAATAGTGAGTGCTGTTTGTGCAGCACACTATCCTCACTGTACTACTGGCTGCTTAATGCTAAAGGAATCCAATTAGAGAACGGGCAAAGGAACGACCACGAAGGGACTCGAACCCTCAATCTTCTGATCCGAAGTCAGACGCCTTATCCATTAGGCCACACGGCCAGATCACATGCGCTGCTGCATGTCACTGGGTGCAACGGAGCAGATGTGATGGAATGATGTTAAACCAAAGAAAAATTGTGTTCAGTTCCACTGAGGAAGAGTAGGGGTGCTCCAACTGAGCAAAGGCCTGATGGTAATGCAGTGTATAATCTGGAACAAAGGCTGTGTCTGAAACAGCCTCCTAATGGAGTGCTACAGTTTGTAGTCCTAAAACTCAAAAATAAGCTTACATTTTTGTGCCATAGGTTATCTTGTCAGCTTTCCAATGCTTTTTTCCCAAAGGGATTTTGTTTTCTGCTGAAAATAAGGTCTGTGGTGAACGTAAGCCTAAGAGAGTTTCACGTTTTTTTCTACGACGTATATTATACCAATTAATATCTCATCCGTGGATTATGAAGCTATTTGTGTGCTTTTAAAAAGTCAGTTGCGAACAATTTGCTGAATTGAAACTACAACAACGTTCACTTTCTGGTAACTGCCACCAAGTTTCCACACTAGCCTGCCTGCATGTGACAACCATTGTAGTTTTAATATAGCAACTTGTTAGAAACTGACTTTTTTAAAGCACATAACGGTGTCAAAATTCACGGTTGAGATATATTAATGGGTATAATTTATCTTGCAGAACAAATCGTGAAACTCTCTTAGGCATATGTTAACCGCAGACCTTATTCTGGGCAGAAAACGAAATCCCAGTGGGAAAAGAGCATTGGAAATCTTCCGAGGGAACGCATTGCGGAAGAAACATCTGGATTGGCCTCCAAAAAGACGTCATCACTGTAATACTTTATTACTGCGTCTTCATTTTATGAACTGTCTACTTAACCTACTGCCTGCTTTTAGTAATGTGTATTTTTTCGTATGCGATGGGGCAGTATGCAAAAAATATCCTCCATACTCTTTTCCAGCGGTACTGTGGAAGTGTCGTACGTCCTCCTTCCCTCGTAGGATTCAGGCCCCGCCTCTTCCCCTCCTATTTACAGGGCTCAAAGATGACTCCGCCTCTTCCCCTCCTATTTACAGGGCTCAAAGATGACTCCGCCTCTTCCCCTCCTATTTACAGGGCTCAAAGATGACTCCGCCTCTTCCTCTTTGTGTGACCTCCTAAACCGTGTTGTTTACTCATCGATAACTGTGCTCACTTATACATTCAGTGAAACCACAGAAATAAGCATATCATCTGGGGATTGTTAGTCCACTATAATTAGAGAAACTTTCCCCAACTTAACTTTTTCATCCAGTGTACTCAATTTATGTACTCAATAGTAGGCACGTAAGCTCTTTCAGACATTGCCAAATCATCTCTGAAATGATCTTCTGAACAACAGCTGACGATCTCGGCGATGTAGGTCAGTGCTCACTTTCCAAGACTAAATCTGAGATCCTTGTAATGGGTAGATCTCTAACATGGAACTCAGAGTTCTGTTTCTTTTTTTCCAAACAATTTGATTCCATTTTGTGAATGATTGTTCCTCCAGCTTCACTCATTACAATGGAGGAGCAACTAAGAACTGCAATCTCAGCGGTTTCATAAACTTCTTGTGGAGAGGAGCTAGATGGAACTGAGAAACAAACACCGCAGGATAGATCCACTAGTGAAATAGTGAGCGCTGTTTGTGCAGCACACTATGCTCACTGTATTACTGGCTGCTTAATGCTAAAGGAATCCAATTAGAGAACGGGCAAAGGAACGACCACGAAGGGACTCGAACCCTCAATCTTCTGATCCGAAGTCAGACGCCTTATCCATTAGGCCACGCGGCCAGATCACGTGCGCTGCTGCATGTCACTGGGTGCAACGGAGCAGATGAGATGGAATGATGTTAAACCAAAGAAAAATTGTGTTCAGTTCCACTGAGGAAGAGTAGGGGTGCTCCAACTGAGCAAAGGCCTGATGGTAATGCAGTGTATAATCTGGAACAAAGGCTGTGTCTGAAACAGCCTCCTAATGGAGTGTTACAGTTTGTAGTCCTAAAACTCAGAAATAAGTTTACATTTTTGTGCCATAGGTTATCTTGTCAGATTTCCAATGCTTTTCTCCCACAGGGATTTTGTTTTCTGCTGAAAATAAGGTCTGTAGTGAATGTAAGCCTAAGAGAGGTTCACGTTTTGTTCTACGACGTAAATTATACCAGTTAATATCTCATCTGTGAATTACGAAGCTTTTTTGTGTGAAACTCTATTTGGCATATGTTTATACACTCATTGCAATGGAGGAGCAACTATGAACTTCAATCTCAGCGGTTTCATAAACTTCTTGTGGAGAGGAGCTAGATGGAACTGAGAAACAAACACCGCAGGATAGATCCACTTGTGAAATAGTGAGTGCTGTTCGTGCAGCACACTATCCGCACTGTATTACTGGCTGCTTAATGCTAAAGGAATCCAATTAGAGAACGGGCAAAGGAACGACCACGAAGGGACTCGAACCCTCAATCTTCTGATCCGAAGTCAGACGCCTTATCCATTAGGCCACGCGGCCAGATCACGTGCGCTGCTGCATGTCACTGGGTGCAACGGAGCAGATGAGATGGAATGATGTTAAACCAAAGAAAAATTGTGTTCAGTTCCACTGAGGAAGAGTAGGGGTGCTCCAACTGAGCCAAGGCCTAATGGTAATGCAGTGTATAATCTGGAACAAAGGCTGTGTCCGAAACAGCCTCCTAATGGAGTGTTACAGTTTGTAGCCCTAAAACTCAGAAATAAGCTTATGTTTTTGTGCCATAGGTTATCTTGTCAGATTTCCAATGCTTTTTTCCCACAGGGATTTTGTTTTCTGCTGAAAATAAAGTCTGTGGTGAACGTATGCCTAAGAGAGTTTCACGTTTTGTTCTACGACGTAAATTATACCAGTTAATATCTCATCTGTGGATTTCAAAGCTTTTTTTGTGCTTTTAAAAAGTCAGTTGTGAACAATTTGCTGAATTGAAACTACAACAGTCACTTTCTGGTAACCGCCACTCAAGTTTCCACACTAGCCTTCCTGCACGTGACAACCATTGTAGTTTCAATTTAGCAACTTGTTAGCAACTGACTTTTTTAAAGCACATAACGGTGTCAACATTCACGGTTGAGATATTAATGGGTGTAATTTATCTCGTAGAACAAAATGTGAAACTCTATTTGGCATATGTTAACCGCAGACCTTCCTGTGGGCAAAAAACAAAATCTTGATGAGACAAAAGCATTGGAAATTTGCCGAGGGAACCCATGAGCCCAAGAGACGTCCGGGTTGGCTTACAAAAAGACATCATCACTGTAACACTTTATTACTGTGTCTGCATAATATGTACCGTCCACTAAACCTCCTGCCTGCTTTTAGTAATGTGGATTTTTTCATACACGATGGGCAGTATGCAAAAAATATCCTCCATACTCTTTTCCAGCGGTACTGTGGAAGTGTCGGAAGTCATCCTTCCCTTGTAGGAATCAGGCCCCGCCTCTTCCCCTCCTATTTACAGGGCTCAAAGATGACTCCGCCTCTTCCCCTCCTATTTACAGGGATAAAAGATGACTCCGCCTCTTCCTCTTTGTGTGACCTCCTAAATCGTGTTGTTTACTTATCGATAACTGTGCTCACTTATACATTCAGTGAAACCACAGAAATGAGTATATCATCTGGGGATTGTTAGTCCACTATAATTAGAGAAACTTTCCCCAACTTAACTTTTTCATCCAGTGTACTCAATTTATGTACTTAATAGTAGGCACGTAAGCTCTTTCAGACATAGCCAAATCATCTCTGAAATGATCTTCTGAACAACAGCTGACGATCTCGGCAACGTAGGATGTGCTCACTTTCCAAGACTAAATCTGAGATCCTTGTAATGGGTAGATCTCTGATATGGAACTCAGAGTTCTGTGTTTCTTTTTTTCAAAACAATTTGATTCCATTTTGTGAATAATTGTTCAGCCAGCTTCACTCATTACAATGGAGGAGCAACTAAGAACTGCAATCTCAGCGGTTTCATAAACTTCTTGTGGAGAGGAGCTAGACGGAAGTGAGGAACAAACACCACAGGATAGATCCACTAGTGAAATAGTGAGTGCTGTTTGTGCAGCACACTATCCTCACTGTATTACTGGCTGCTTAATGCTAAAGGAATCCAATTAGAGAACGGGCAAAGGAACGACCACGAAGGGACTCGAACCCTCAATCTTCTGATCCGAAGTCAGACGCCTTATCCATTAGGCCACGCGGTCAGATCACGTGCGCTGCTGCATGTCACTGGGTGCAACGGAGCAGATGAGATGGAATGATGTTAAACCAAAGAAAAATTGTGTTCAGTTCCACTGAGGAAGAGTAGGGGTGCTCCAACTGAGCCAAGGCCTAATGGTAATGCAGTGTATAATCTGGAACAAAGGCTGTGTCCGAAACAGCCTCCTAATGGAGTGTTACAGTTTGTAGCCCTAAAACTCAGAAATAAGTTTACATTTTTGTGCCATAGGTTATCTTGTCAGATTTTCAATGCTTTTTTCCCCACAGGGATTTTGTTTTCTGCTTAAAATATGGTCTGTGGTGAACGTAAGCCTAAGAGAGTTTCACGTTTTGTTCTACGACATAAATTATACCAATTAATATGTCATCCATGTATTTCAAAGCTTTTTTTGTCAGTTGCAAACAATTTGCTGAATTGAAACTACAACAACGTTCACTTTCTGGTAACCACCACTCAAGTTTCCACACTCGCCTGTCTGTACGTGACAACCATTGTAGTTTTAATATAGCAACTTGTTAGAAACTGACTTTTTTAAAGCACATAACGGTGTCAAAATTCACGGTTGAGATATATTAATGGGTATAATTTATCTTGTAGAACAAAACGTGAAACTCTCTTAGGCATATGTTAACCGCAGACCTTATTCTGGGCAGAAAACGAAATCCCAGTGGGAAAAGAGCATCGGAAATCTTCCAAGGGAACGCATTGCGGAAGAAACATCCGGGTTGGCCTCCAAAAAGACGTCATCACTGTAACACTTTATTACTGTGTCTTCATTGTATGAACTGTCTAATAAACCCACTGCCTGCTTTTAGTAATGTGTATTTTTTCATATGCGATGGGGCAGTATGCAAAAAATATCCTCCATACTCTTTTCCAGCGGTACTGTGGAAGTGTGGTAAGTCCTCCTTCCCTTGTAGGAATCAGGCCCTGCCTCTTCCCCTCCTATTTACAGGGATAAAAGATGACTCCGCCTCTTCCTCTTTGTGTGACCTGCTAAACCGTGTGGTTTACTTATCGATAACTGTGCTCACTTATACATTCAGTGAAACCACAGAAATAAGCATATCATCTGGGGATTGTTAGTCCACTATAATTAGAGAAACTTTCCCCAACTTAAATTTTTCATCCAGTGTACTCAATTTATGTACTCCATAGTAGGCACGTAAGCTCTTTCAGACATAGCCAAATCATCTCTGAAATGATCTTCTGAACAACAGCTGACGATATTGGCGATGTAGGTCAGTGCTCACTTTCCAAGACTAAATCTAAGATCCTTGTAATGAGAAGATCTCTGATATGGAACTCAGAGTTCTGTGTTTTTTTTTTCAATACAATTTGATTCCATTTTGTGAATTATTGTTCAGCTTCACTCATTGCAATGGAGGAGCAACTAAGAACTGCAATCTCAGCGGTGTCATAAACTTCTTGTGGAGAGGAGCTAGACGGAACTGAGAAACAAACACCACAGGATAGATCCACTAGTGAAATAGTGAGTGCTGTTTGTGCAGCACACTATCCTCACTGTATTACTGGCTGCTTAATGCTAAAGGAATCCAATTAGGGAACGGGCAAAGGAACGACCACGAAGGGACTCGAACCCTCAATCTTCTGATCCGAAGTCAGACGCCTTATCCATTAGGCCACGCGGTCAGATCACGTGGGCTGCTGCATGTCACTGGGTGCAACGGAGCAGATGAGCTGGAATGATGTTAAACCAAAGAAAAATTGTGTTCAGTTCCACTGAGGAAGAGTAGGGGTGCTCCAGCTGAGCAAAGGCCTGATGGTAACGCAGCGTATAATCTGGAACAAAGGCTGTGTCCGAAACAGCCTCCTAATGGAGTGTTACAGTTTGTAGTCCTAAAACTCAGAAATAAGCTTACGTTTTTGTGCCACAGGTTATCTTGTCAGATTTCCAATGCTTTTTTCCCAAAGGGATTTTGTTTTCTGCTGAAAATAAGGTCTGTGGTGAACGTATGCCTAAGAGAGTTTCACGTTTTGTTCTACGACGTAAATAATACCAGTTAATATCTCATCCGTGGATTTCAAAGCTTTTTTTGTGCTTTTAAAAAGTCAGTTGCAAACGAGTTTCTGAATTGAAACTACATCAACAGTCGCTTTCTGGTAATCGCCACTCAAGTTTCCACACTAGCCTGCCTGCATGTGACAACCATTGTAGTTTCAATTTAGCAACTTGTTAGCAACTGACTTTTTTAAAGCACATGACAGTGTCAAAATTCATGGTTGAGATATTAATGGGTGTAATTTATCTCGTAGAACTAATCGTGAAACTCTCTTAGGCATATGTTAACCGCAGACCTTATTCTGGGCAGAAAACGAAATCCCAGTGAGAAAGAAGCATTGGAAATCTGCCGAGGGAACCCATGAGCCCAAGAGACGTCCGGGTTGGCTTACAAAAAGACATCATCACTGTAACACTTTATTACTGTGTCTTCATAATATGTACCGTCCACTAAACATACTACCTGCTCTTAGTAATGTGTATTTTTTCATATGCGATGGGCAGTATGCAATAAATATCCTCCATACTATTTTCCAGCGGTACTGTGGAAGTGTCATAAGTCGTCCTTCCCTTGTAGGAATCAGGCCCCGCCTCTTCCCCTCCTATTTACAGAGCTCAAAGATGACTCCGCCTTTCCTCTTTGTGTGACCTTCTAAATCGTGTTGTTTACTTATCGATAACTGTGCTCACTTATACATTCAGTGAAACCACAGAAATGAGTATATCATCTGGGGATTGTTAGTCCACTATAATTAGAGAAACTTTCCCCAACTTAACTTTTTCATCCAGTGTACTCAATTTATGTACTTAATAGTAGGCACGTAAGCTCTTTCAGACATAGCCAAATCATCTCTGAAATGATCTTCTGAACAACAGCTGACGATCTCGGCAACGTAGGATGTGCTCACTTTCCAAGACTAAATCTGAGATCCTTGTAATGGGTAGATCTCTGATATGGAACTCAGAGTTCTGTGTTTCTTTTTTTCAAAACAATTTGATTCCATTTTGTGAATAATTGTTCAGCCAGCTTCACTCATTACAATGGAGGAGCAACTAAGAACTGCAATCTCAGCGGTTTCATAAACTTCTTGTGGAGAGGAGCTAGACGGAAGTGAGGAACAAACACCACAGGATAGATCCAATAGTGAAATAGTGAGTGCTGTTTGTGCAGCACACTATCCTCACTGTATTACTGGCTGCTTAATGCTAAAGGAATCCAATTAGAGAACGGGCAAAGGAACGACCACGAAGGGACTCGAACCCTCAATCTTCTGATCCGAAGTCAGACGCCTTATCCATTAGGCCACGCGGTCAGATCACGTGCGCTGCTGCATGTCACTGGGTGCAACAGAGCAGATGAGATGGAATGATGTTAAACCAAAGAAAAATTGTGTTCAGTTCCACTGAGGAAGAATAGGGGTGCTCCAACTGAGCAAAGGCCTGATGGTAATGCAGTGTATAATCTGGAACAAAGGCTGTGTCTGAAACAGCCTCCTAATGGAATGTTACAGTTTGCAGTCCTAAAACTCAGAAATAAGCTTACGTTTTTGTGCCATAGGTTACCTTGTCAGATTTGCAATGCTTGTGCGTGTGTGTGTTTTCTGCTGAACATAACGTCTGTGGTGAACGTAAGCCTAAGAGAGTTTCACGTTTTTTTCTACGACGTAAATTATACCAATTAATATCTCATCCGTGGATTATGAAGCTTTTTTTGTGCTTTTAAAAAGTCAGTTGTGAACAATTTGCTGAATTGAAACTACAATAACAGTCACTTTCTGGTACCCACCACTCAAGTTATCACACACTCCCTGCCTGCACATGACAACCATTATAGTTTCAATATTGCGACTTGTAAGCAATTGACTTTTTTAAAGCACATAACGGTGTCAAAATTCACGGTTGAGATATTAATGGGTGTAATTTATCTTGTATAACAAAACATGAATCTCTCTTCAACAGCCACAAAGGGACTTCTGATCCAATGCCAGGCACCTTATGCATTAGGCCACGCATTTGAGCAGTTTAGGGGATCGTACTGACTATAGTAATGGGACAGTGAGGTCTCATAAACTCTATGTGAAGTGGAGCTACATTGAACTGTCAAACACTGAGGGGTAGATCCTCTATGAAAAATGGGATGCTTTTGTGCTGCTTATTGCACAACAGCTGCAAACTCTATCCACATCATATTAAGGTCTGTGACTGTTTTTTTCAGCCTGTGACGAGCCCCCTGATGTGTGCTGTTGTTAATCAATCAAATCAATCAAGCACATTTATTTATATAGCGTATTTCACAGCAACTTTCACAATACGCTTCACAGACAACCCTGGCCTAAACCCCCACAGGAGCAAACCTAAAGCAACAGTGGCAAGGAAAACTCCCTGTTAACACTGCTCCTGTTTCCCTGCTCAGGTGTATCCAGTCATGGGCTTCCCTGACCTGGATATCTGTAACATGTCGCAGAAAATGATTGAGGAGCATCTGAGCAAGTTCTCCACTGTCAGCAGAATCCTTCATCAGGTAGCTGACGGTTCACTTTCTCTCTGTGTGTCAGTCTGTCTGCCTGCCTGCCTGTCTGTCTGTCTGCCTGGATGTGTGTGTGTGTGTGACTGTGTCAGTCTGTCTGCCTGCATGTTTGTTTGTCTGTCCATCTGTCTGTCTGCCTGGCTGCCTGTCTGTGTGCCTGTCTGTCAGTCTGTCTGTCTGCCTGCATGTGTGTGTGTGTCTGTCAGTCTGTCTATCTGCCTGCGTGTGTGTCTGTCTGTCGGTCTGTCTGCCTGCATGTGTGCATGTGTCTGTCTGTCAGTCCGTCCACCCACCTGCCTGCCTGTCTGTCTACCTGTCTGCATGTCTGTTTCTCTACCTGCCTGTCTGTCTGTCTGTCTGCATGTGTGTGTGTGTCTGTCAGTCTGACTGCCCGCGTGTGTCTGCGTATCTGTTTCTCTGTCTGTCTGTCTGTCTTTCCCCGGCGCTGTTAAATAAAGGTTGTGCCGCAAGTATCTATATGACAGTAAAACAAAGATCTGTATAAGATACAGATGTGTATTGTGAAAGATTTTGATTTATGAAAGATTATGTATACACTTTTTCCTGAAAACTGAGTCAGTAAGTATTTGAAATATTTGAACTAACTCAAGTAACATTCCAGAAGGTTGATTTTAAATGAAAACTATTTTCACCAATTTTTAGAACAAACTTTTTGCACGATTGTGTTTTGGGAAGTAATATAATGTTATATAATCTATTCTCATCATCTAAAGGAGTGTTTTCAAATTTTGCCAACATCTAACGTATTTCAGATGTGTTTTTCCCAGGTCTGGTGTGAAACCCTGAATTGTCACGCTGGTGTGAGGTACACACTGTGCTTTAATGGGAGTAAAAATTCAGGGATAATGTGCAGTACGTGATCTTTCCAGTAGATGTCAGCACTGACTAGAGTTGGCTCTGGTTGAAAGTTTTTAACAGCGAGAGACTAGTAATATTCCCAGAATTCTTTTTCATGTGCTGATTTTAAACGTGTATATTTTGGGTTTCTTCCTAGTGCCAGAGCATTGAACTGATCCCTCTCACGCATGTCTTCTACACCTACAAAGGAAAGGACTTCAACTACTTTGTCTACGGAATAGAAAACAAGGTTTACACTCCAAAATATCCATCGAGTTGCTCTATTTTGTAATCATTTGGGATGATTCCTTGAGTACATTACTAAATTTAATATCAATTTCTATTCTTTTTATTTCTTATATTTATAGCACATACTGTAACATCTGTACATTTATTTGTTTTCAAATGTAATTATTTTTTATAAAACAATACTTTTACACTGAAAAATAATTCACTGCTTCTAGTCAAAAAGATTAATGCAGAAAATTGCCTTGAGGTCTTTGAGTCATTTCTACTTATTATTAAGTAAATGTTAGACAAACACAGCTAGTTTTAGTGCAACCAGGGTGGTTTTCCTCAATATTTAAAAACTTAATTATGTTGAACCTACTTAAATATTCATATTCACTGAGACATTCAGCTAACTAATAATAAAAGTGAAGTTGATTCAACTTGTATCTTTTCTTTCCTTTCTACTCAAATCTTTTGTAAATTGCTGCTTTAATCAATAAAAAATAAGTAATCATTTAGAGGTCTTCACCTTTTTATTGATTGGAACTCTGTAGGAAATCTGTAGGAACAGGCAGGAATTGAACTTTGGTTGCCTGTGTGAGAGGCAGTTGTGCTAACCCCTGAACTTAAGGTTAAGTCCTTTAGGCCCAACCTCAGTGCCTGCGTTGATTCAGTGGGGAGTAGTGTAGCGATCCGCTCAGTATGCTGGCTAGCTGCTTGGCTAACCGTGAGCTCGTCTTTAGTGTAGCGGCTAGCACAGCTGCTGATCTCCCAGGACCAGTGAGTTCAGTCTGCTAGCCGAGTTCATTAGCTCGATGTGTGCTGTCACAAACACCAGATCTGTAGCAGTGTGTCCTGGACCTCCAAAGTAGACCAATGAAACACAGAAAAGGGAAATTATTTAAATGATCGCTTTTTTGTCATTTCTTAGAAAAGAGTATACAACGATATTGGAGCAACAATTTTCTGCAGTCTTGAGTGGAAATTCACCAACGGTTACTTGACAATTCAAAATTATTTGTAATTATTTGCTAGCTTAGGAATATTGTAATGAATATGAACACAAATATTTAAGTAGGGTCCAATGTAGTTGAGCTTTTAAATATGGGGGAAAAAACCCACATTGGTTGTACTTAAACTAGCGGTGCTAATCTGACAATGATGGTCTCATAGCATTTTTTTTAAATAATGCCCCATGTAGAAATGACTCAAAAACCTGTTGCAACTGTAATTTTTTCAGGCAAGGCAGTGAATTATTTGTTTTATCTCAAACACAATGTAATTCTGTTTTGTATGTTTTCATATTTGTAATATAATAAACTAAACTTTGACCTTGCATTTGCCACAGGATGTTAAAACATTGAATAATGTTGCCTGAATCTCATGTTTTGTTTTTAAAAATGGTCCCACTTCCATTTGGACTAATTTTTAAAGCTGGATGTTTATGAGTATTCCATGAATACTCATAAACAGTATGAGTTCCTGTTTGAGAATGACAACACGCACATTCACAAACATACACGTGTTCACACACAATCACACGTATGCACACATTCATGCACGCACACACCTGCAGTTTGGACAGTCTCTGGAGTTAAAAAGGAACAACGCAAGGTATTTAGGATCAGAGTAAAAGTTCTCCGACTGGAGAGGTCTTTTAACCGCAGACGGTCGGCTGGGACTAGCCGGGAAGATCCGTGCAGGAGCGGGACTCTGGTCCCGCTCTGACGTGCTCCAGTCCCCGTCTCGCTTGATCTACCCTCTCGTGCAGCCCTTGAGTACGCTGCCCCGACCCAGAAAACATGTAGCCCCATAAAGAGGCGGGAAATCCAAGGACTCTTCAGTCGAAACCAGAAGTAGCCTACGCACTACGCACACAAAACACAGCTCTGGCACTTTGCGGGCCGCTTTCACCAGTGGTGTCTTTGAACTCCGCCTAATCACCGCTCTTTTAACTTTGAACGGTATATGGTTTGCGTTTTTATGCTGGGGGGAGGGGGGAGGGTGAAAGAAAGGTAGTGTGCATCTGTTTTAAAGGATGGATTGTTCAATATAAAAAGGCATGTTATAAGATTTTTATATTTGCGCAATAAAGAAAATCTGGGTTATTAATGTGCGTTTCAGTTTTGTCAACGAGTTGAAAGTCACAGCATCGTTCAGAGAGGCAAGCATGTTTCCAAATTATCGTGCAAACCCAGATATTTCCCTGTATACTCTTAGAGGTTCCTCCTGTTGCTTTTAATGAAAGTGAAGAAGACATATGAGGCACGTTTTCACCTCTGGCGACCGGCTTCGTATTTCGTGCCAGAAATATTTTACATTGTGTAGCGGTTGACGCATGATGTCTTTCCTGAGTCAGATCTGCCGCCCCCCCCCCCCCCCCCCCAAAAAAAAAAAATCAATGCTGCTTTCAAATACAACAAAACTAAGTCCACGAAGAGAGGTACATTAATGCACAGGCAATTGTTAGTTGTTTTTACAAATTTTCGGTCATGTTTAGGAGTTCAAACACTGTACACGGCCATTATACTTATTACTGTTCTAAAAAAAAGACATTAAAATAGAATATAATTAATAATATAGGAGAAAATCATCCCTCTCGTAGATAAAGGAATACGTTGGCGAGACTTGGCTGACTGTAACGGGCAGTTAATTCTGACTTTCCTGAGCTTTCAAAAGCCGTTCTAACGTGGAAATCACCCGACTGAATCCTTTTTCTAAAAAGCCACCACTCACTGTGTAGCCTACTGCTCGAGCGTTTAATTGAATATTGTCCAGTAAACTGCGTTTGTATTCAGAAGCTGAAAGTGGTTTTCATTACCAAAACACCTGTGCAAAATTAAACAGTCTTGAGTTGTGAGAACAAATACGCATTTGTGGGGCATTACTGAACTGAAGAAAGAGTTTGGAGAGCAAATAACGCGCAATAGATGACGATGGGAAGGAGTGGCTTTCCTCACACGCGCCACGTTTGTTTATAACGTGGAGAGAAGTGGATGAGATAGACGTCATTGCTTCGCTCAAGGTGGAGTGAGTTCTGTGTCGCCTCCTGTCACAAAAAAGGAAAAAAATTTGCTTGGAATTATTAGTTTTAAACGTCACAAACGGAAACAAACCGGTAAGTTTAAACAAATATATACCTAGATTGTTATATGGGGTGGTTTTCAAATCATTCAAATTTTAGCCAATTTAAAAATCATATAGCTATATTTAAACGGAACATATTTTAAATGCGCTCGTTTGCAAACGCCGGTTAATGCTGGGATGGAGGGCATAGTAGAGCGTGGTCTAATGCAACAAATACAATGTATGAATACTAGAAACGAAAACAAATCAGAGTACGGACTTTAAAAAAATGTTCTTTTGGTGTGGTAGATTAATATAACCCTCCTTGCTGATGTTATACTGGGGGAAATCAGATGTCAAGCCAGTACGCTTGAAGAATTCAGCGCGCAGGTTAACAGTGATGTGGTTTTGTACCCGTGGGTTTCATCGACTCCCTTGCGAGCGCAGCCATACGCATTCGTGTTTATACAGTCTGAGTGAGTGCAGTTGTAAACAGTAAATTGCGTCAGTCAAACATTTAAAAGGAAACTTAAACAATTTGAAGACCTGGCTACACATTGTAGTTTAGAGCGCCAACAAAAGTTTGCCACTGGTCTACCCAAAAACTGTTATAGCCTAGAACTCATTTCACTTTCAACTAGGCGTATTCTGTAAATAGTATGGTATATATTTGTAAAATAGTCTAAAATAAAATCTAAATGAACGCTAATCCGTAAACAAACAGAGTAACAGTGGAAACAAATTATCCTGTCAAATCATCGATTGAAATTCTGCACTGGAAATATGTACTGTAAGGTTGACAGAAATTTTCATAAAGTTACTGACCTCCCCTACAACTAAACATGAGTGATTTATTTTCGCTTTTTTCAAACTGCGTAGGCCTCTTAACACCGTCCACGTCTTAACTGGAGTGATTGATTTCGTTTAAATAATTAGAATGGGTCTCCTTTAATTTCTTCTAATCTACAGTTATCTCGTTACCCCGTGGACGCCTCCGTTTGTTGGCTGAGCCTGACATTTCGAGTGTGTGGACAGATTAAGGTGCTTTGCGAATTATTGTTTTAGTCCAGGGGGGACCGACCCTGTTTTGATGGACAGGGTCGGTTCCACCATCTTCCGAGTGGAATGTCATGACAGACGTTGTGATCTCAAAATGAATAAGACACACTGTGTTTTCACGAGATGGGGCGAAAAGAAAAAAAAAACTCGCCAGTTCTTCGAAAGTTTTGCGACACGTTTAGATGAACGTGTCAAAAAGTTTCTGCCGGGTCTCACAGACGAGGGTGACACAAATTTCCCGTCACCCCAGACCCCTTTTTGTAAAATGTTCCCGCGGTCTCTGTAAGGTCTGAGTAACATCCCTCGCATTGTGTCTTTTTCCTGTTATGGAGTTTACTCCTCCGCACACAGTCCGTCTCTCCGTTTTGTTGTTTCCGCTCATGTACCAGCAGTGTTTTCTCCCTCGAGTCGTGAAAGGTGGGAGAAAAGTTCTGTGGCTTCTGAAAAAGGAAAAAGGAAACAAGACTGAGGTGAAGGTTGTGCGTGTGGGATGTGTGAACATTTATATTTATTAACTTATTGATTCATTTTATATATTTAGCCCTATTTGAGGTGACTGACCTGTGCTCTTTGTAATTTTGTGGGCGTCCTGCTTTGGTGACCTAGCCTTCGAGCAGCCAGAAATCAGTTTTCTCTTCTTCCTTGGATTGTTTTTAAAGTATTGTGCAATTTTTTTTTTCCTAAAGCACTTTTTTTTTCCAGAAATGAAGCGGATTAATTGGGCAACGCTGAACATGAGCATTCCGGAATGTGTCAAAACCATTGTTTCTTTGAAAGTACCCATTTTACGGAATACATGGTGGTGTGGAATGTTCCGTTCACGCAGTGCGTTTCCGTTAGAGGCGGGCAGTTCCGTTCCCTGTGCATGTGCTCCTTTTTGCTTACACTACCTACTCTGACCCAATTAGCTAATTAGCGGCACACACCGGTACTGATTATCTCCTAGATTACATCACAGTAAACATTTTGTACAAGGACACAAGAACAGTTATCAATCAATCTTTAGCATCCCAGTAAATTGGATTGGACAGGTGCACGTGGTCAACACAAAACAATAAAACCTCAATTGAAGACGTCCGCTTCATGGCATAACTCCCCCTGAATGCAAAACAAGCTGCAAAAACATTGATGACTGAACTGCATTATACAGACTAAAAATAAAAAGAGATGCGTGAATAGAAGATGGATAAGCCTCTGATACTACTGAGCACCAGTCATATTTAAATTTATATTTCATGATTCTCTGGTGTTTCAGTTCGCGAATCATAGGAGTTTATGAGTCACAGTCTGCTGTCACTCATGGACTCACATGGTCCACAAACTGAATCACCTGACAGGGAGAGAGGGAAATAATGGAAGGAAGGAATGGGGGAAATGATGAGAGGGAAAGAATGGAGGAAAGGATGAGAGGGAAATAATTGAGGGAAAGGATGGGAGGGAAAGAATGCTTGAGTCTGTTCTCTCATCCCCTCAGTTCTGTCTTTTCCTCGCAGCTGTTCTGCTGAGTAGCAGGGCTGCACAGAGACGTGTAACATTCACAACTTTGCTAAATCCCAAACACTGAATGAGATTGTTCTCCCTGCAGCTAATCAAAATTTTAGCCTAACTCCAGTCCTGGAGGGCCACAGTGTCTGTAGCTTTTTTGTGATTTCCTTTCAATCAGCATCCAATTTAAGCCTAGGAAACAAAGTGTGTGGACTCCTTAGCGAATCAGTGGTTACAGTGAGTCGTCCAGAGCTGGGGTCTTACAGCACTGCTTTAGGCCTGTCTTAGAGTCTGACAGCGCTGCTTTAGGCCTGTCTTAGTGTCTGACAGGGCTGCTTTAGGCCTGTCTTAGAGTCTGACAGCGCTGCTTTAGGCCTGTCTTAGAGTCTGACAGTGCTGCTTTAGGCCTGTCTTAGAGTCTGACAGGGCTGCTTTAGGCCTGTCTTAGAGTCTGACAGCGCTGCTTTAGGCCTGTCTAGGAGTCTGACAGCGCTGCTTTAGGCCTGTCTTAGAGTCTGACAGCCCTGCTTTAGGCCTGTCTTAGAGTCTGACAGCCCTGCTTGAGGCCTGTCTTAGAGTCTGACAGGGCTGCTTTAGGCCTGTCTTAGAGTCTGACAGCGCTACTTTAGGCCTGTCTAGGAGTCTGACAGCGCTGCTTTAGGCCTGTCTTAGAGTCTGAGAGCGCTGCTTTAGGCCTGTCTTAGAGTCTGACAGCCCTGCTTGAGGCCTGTCTTAGAGTCTGACAGCGCTACTTTAGGCCTGTCTAGGAGTCTGACAGCGCTGCTTTAGGCCTGTCTTAGAGTCTGAGAGCGCTGCTTTAGGCCTGTCTTAGAGTCTGAGAGCGCTGCTTTCGGCCTGTCTTAGAGTCTGAGAGCGCTGCTTTAGGCCTGTCTTAGAGACTGACAGCCCTACTTTAGGTCTGTCTAGGAGTCTGACAGCACTGCTTTAGGCCTGTCTTAGAGTCTGAGAGCGCTGCTTTAGGCCTGTCTTAGAGACTGACAGCGCTGCTTTAGGCCTGTCTTAGAGTCTGACAGCGCTGCTTTAGGCCTGTCTTAGAGTCTGACAGTGCTGCTTTAGGCCTGTCTTGGTCATTCGGAGCTGGGTCTGACAGAGCTGCTTTAGGCCTGTCTTAGAGACTGAGAGCGCTGCTTTAGGCCTGTCTTGGTCATCTGGAGCTGGGTCTGACAGCACTGCTTTAGGCCCGTCTTAGGGAGGGATTTTGTGGGAGGACAGGGATCTGCAGCTGATGCAGCTTAAGCCCTCATGTGAGAGTTACCAGCCATTAAGGACAGTTTCAGCCCCCCCCACCCCCCCCCCACCCCTCCAGCTCATTTCTCTTACTGGACTGTACATTGAAAATGGGAGCTGGGAGAGATTCCATGATGTAAAGTGGGGGAGAGGCTGTGCCTGTTTCTGGATGTCATGCCAGCTTCTGCTCACCGTGAAACACAACGATTGGCCCAAATCAGTCAGCCCTGATGTCATGTATTAGCTCCGCCCACTGTTGGCTTCATGAAACTTCAACATCTCAACAGTAGTTGATCGGTGGTATTCCAGAGGTAGGGAACCCTGTTCTTGCCTTTTATTGATAGGCTCATGTATTGCAGTGTAACAATATGTATGTGTTCTTATATGAAATATTTTGCTGTGGTGTAATCTATGAGGGAACCAGGCTAAGAAGGAAATCTGTGTTAGTGTGTCAGTGGAAGGTAAAGCTAACATTTCAATTGCTATCAAGTTTTATAATGTAAAAAATACCTCAGTGATTTGGTTTATCTTCCCAGAAGCTCAAGTTAATAGTTAATAAAGAGCTACACGTGTGTCTATGCCCTGACTAACATTTGAAACTATGAGAATCATTTCCTTTATGAGAGATCGGTGAAGGCCAGTTTACTCCCATTTTGTTTTCTGACGTATTCTTTTAAAACCGGGCTGCACTCATTATGTTTAACACCTGGGCCACTGCTGAGAGTTTGGTCACTACCTCTCTTGGAAAACGCCCCCAATTAAGTAGAGTGCAGCAAGCACTGACGACAGGAGTTTCCATGGTGACAACAGTATGATGAAATGACTGCGATTCAAATAACATTTTTATGACTAAAACTAAAGACATACACAACTGAGTTCAGATGTCAGAATGAATTTGAAATAGAAATATGAAATGCATGTGTTTATTTGTAAGTCAAAGTTAAGGGCAAATGTCAATTGAATACAGGCCTTTGTCACTATGAGCAGGCTTACTGGGGGAGCAGAATTTAGTGTTCGCAGGAGGATGAAGTGTCTGAGAATCAGAGGCTGCTTGACAGGCTTTGATCTGTGTTTGGGGCAGGCTTATCAAAGCTATCTGTGTAGCATTGATCTCTATTACAAACACTATGACACAAGCTAACAAGGTGCTTTGTGCATGCTGTGTGAAGGGTAATGGCTATCTGCTCCTTTATAGAAAAGGACTACTATACTCAGGGAGAGCTGCTGTACTCATAGGCCCCTCACAGGGCTGCTGTACTCATAGGCCCCTCACAGGGCTGCTGTACTCATAGGGCCCTTACAGGGCTGCTGTACTCATAGGGCCCTTACAGGGCTGCTGTACTCATAGGGCCCTTCAGGGCTGCTGTACTCATAGGGCCCTCACAGGGCTGCTGTACTCATAGGGCCCTTCAGGGCTGCTGTACTCATAGGCCCCTCACAGGGCTGCTGTACTCATAGGGCCCTCACAGGGCTGCTGTACTCATAGGCCCCTCACAGGGCTGCTGTACTCATAGGGCCCTTACAGGGCTGCTGTACTCATAGGGCCCTTACAGGGCTGCTGTACTCATAGGGCCCTTCAGGGCTGCTGTACTCATAGGGCCCTTACAGGGCTATTGTACTCATAGGCCCCTCACAGGGCTGCTGTACTCATAGGGCCCTCACAGGGCTGCTGTACTCATAGGCCCCTCACAGGGCTGCTGTACTCATAGGCCCCTCACAGGGCTGCTGTACTCATAGGGCCCTTACAGGGCTGCTGTACTCATAGGGCCCTTACAGGGCTGCTGTACTCATAGGGCCCTTCAGGGCTGCTGTACTCATAGGGCCCTCACAGGGCTGCTGTACTCATAGGGCCCTTCAGGGCTGCTGTACTCATAGGCCCCTCACAGGGCTGCTGTACTCATAGGGCCCTCACAGGGCTGCTGTACTCATAGGGCCCTTACAGGGCTGCTGTACTCATAGGCCCCTCACAGGGCTGCTGTACTCATAGGGCCCTTACAGGGCTGCTGTACTCATAGGGCCCTTACAGGGCTGCTGTACTCATAGGGCCCTTCAGGGCTGCTGTACTCATAGGGCCCTCACAGGGCTGCTGTACTCATAGGCCCCTCACAGGGCTGCTGTACTCATAGGGCCCTTCAGGGCTGCTGTACTCATAGGCCCCTCACAGGGCTGCTGTACTCATAGGGCCCTCACAGGGCTGCTGTACTCATAGGGCCCTTCAGGGCTGCTGTACTCATAGGGCCCTCACAGGGCTGCTGTACTCATAGGCCCCTCACAGGGCTGCTGTACTCATAGGGCCCTTCAGGGCTGCTGTACTCATAGGCCCCTCACAGGGCTGCTGTACTCATAGGGCCCTCACAGGGCTGCTGTACTCATAGGCCCCTCACAGGGCTGCTGTACTCATAGGGCCCTCACAGGGCTGCTGTACTCATAGGCCCCTCACAGGGCTGCTGTACTCATAGGGCCCTTCAGGGCTGCTGTACTCATAGGGCCCTTCAGGGCTGCTGTACTCATAGGCCCCTCACAGGGCTGCTGTACTCATAGGGCCCTCACAGGGCTGCTGTACTCATAGGGCCCTCACAGGGCTGCTGTACTCATAGGCCCCTCACAGGGCTGCTGTACTCATAGGGCCCTTCAGGGCTGCTGTACTCATAGGGCCCTTCAGGGCTGCTGTACTCATAGGGCCCTCACAGGGCTGCTGTACTCATAGGGCCCTCACAGGGCTGCTGTACTCATAGGGCCCTTACAGGGCTGCTGTACTCATAGGGCCCTTCAGGGCTGCTGTACTCATAGGCCCCTCACAGGGCTGCTGTACTCATAGGGCCCTCACAGGGCTGCTGTACTCATAGGCCCCTCACAGGGCTGCTGTACTCATAGGGCCCTCACAGGGCTGCTGTACTCATAGGGCCCTTCAGGGCTGCTGTACTCATAGGGCCCTCACAGGGCTGCTATACTCATAGGGCCCTTACAGGGCTGCTGTACTCATAGGCCCCTCACAGGGCTGCTGCACTCATAGGGCCCTCACAGGGCTGCTGTACTCATAGGCCCCTCACAGGGCTGCTGTACTCATAGGCCCCTCACAGGGCTGCTGTACTCATAGGCCCCTCACAGGGCTGCTGTACTCATAGGGCTGTTACAGGGCTGCTGTACTCATAGGGCCCTTCAGGGCTGCTGTACTCATAGGCCCCTCACAGGGCTGCTGTACTCATAGGGCCCTCACAGGGCTGCTGTACTCATAGGGCCCTTCAGGGCTGCTGTACTCATAGGGCCCTCACAGGGCTGCTATACTCATAGGGCCCTTACAGGGCTGCTGTACTCAGAGGTGCCTCTCTGCTTTCTCTCTGTCTGTTACCCTCTCTGCTTTCTCTTTGTCTGAACAAAGCCAACAATACAAAAGGACAACCGACTATCTCCTTTAAACATAAATAAAAATAAGCACAACTCCCTCTTTAAGAGGGTTGATGTAATTGGAGCGCAGGCTCTTGTCTTCGGAATTCGTGCTTTTGTTTTCCTGGCTAGCTGCTGAGAGATGAGAGTTATATTTCATTTATTCACGTTTTTTGATTCCAACATTTATATGACTTTGAGGGGAAATCCAAGATTTGTTATTCGAGGTCAAGCCTCAGATAGAGAGTCAGGATCAGTATCTCTCTTGTCTCACATCCATGAATAACATACTTTAAAAAAATGTGCCTCAGAGACTTTAATATGCCACAGAATGTGTTTTATATTTGGGTTGTGCACGTGCGTATGTCCAGAAATATCATAACCGCAGCCAGACTGGACAGATGTATATGGATAAGACTTTTCGGCCTGTTTTATATTCCATTCCTTTACTGTTGGCCAGAAATCAGTCGCAGCCATAAACAGTCAGGGTGATGATGCTCCTCTGAAAGAGGCCAGGTGCCCTAAGGGGACAATCAGGACTTCATACCGAATGTGAATGTTTCCGTGCGTTCCTGAACCCTGCAGGGCGGTTTTCCCTCCCTTTCTGTGGTGAAGCTGAGCGGTTTTGCAGAGAGAGAGAGAGTCTGTCCAAACTGCCACGTGTGGCTCCTCTCTCTGATTCGCCCGGCCATCGCGCACACTTCAGACAGGGCCCCAGTGTGTTGTGGGAGAGCTCGGCGATGTTCGCTCAAGCGGATGGCATTCGTTGTCATTAATAACACGCGTTTACCTAAAGGGGCTCTCCTGGGACTCCCAAGCGAGCTTTTTACGGCCGTCAGAGAGGTGTTCTGTAGTTCAGCTGGCCATGTGGTGGAACCCCCCCCACCCATAAAATGCACCATGTGCCCCCCCCCCCACACCCACCCGCCCCCACCCCCTTGGGACTTTTTTCAGATTTTACCATCTCATCATCTTTTACACCCCCTATCCAATCTGCCCCGAGATTCTGCTGCCCAGTGCATGGTCTGGTTATCCTCAATACGGACTGGGGGGGGGTTTAGGGGAGGGCGGGGGTGAGAGAAAGTTTGGGGTTCAGGAAAACAGATGGATGGGTCCATTTATCCCAAAGAGAGAGTGCATCCCCCACAGCTTTGAAAATCATAACACCAAGGGATGCATATCACCAAGAAACCAAAACCCGCTCATTAAATTGCATCCTTGGGTGTTTGAAGGGTTTTTTAATGAGAGCAGGCTATGTTTTGAAGGGAGGGTTGGGGTAATTGAATAGCTTGTGTAAACAATGCAAAGGAAACCTACAAAGAGAGCTCATACAGTACATCTTCACCTTCAGTCTAATTATATTTGATCGTCAGTGGGGAACGTTGCCCTGTTTTTAAGTGCTGAAGCATCCCGTATAGTTCACATACCTTTAATGAGAATTCAGAGGAACAGATTAGGATTTTTTATCTTAGTTCTAATTATGAATGAATAATCTGGGAGGGAATGCTCAGAGAGGAAAAGGAGTGCTGTAGGTCTGGAGCTGCACCCTCACATTACAGCGTTTGTTTGCATGACAGAAGTCCTTCAACCCAGGGCAGGTCACATCACCCGAAAATACCGCTGGTCTTTTACCGGAAACTTCAGGGTTACATCATCAAACAGGACTGTTAACATTTCCAGGATGTATTTTAAGAATCGGGGGAATATCTCAGCTTGACTGGAAAAAATATGCAAGAGAACAGAGTGAGAAAACAAAACAAGGTTCACTGAACTCTGGAGCAGAGTATAAACATGACTTATTAATAACCCGTGTGAGCTATTTCATTTGAATTTGTTTGCAGTGAAAATGTATGCCTGGCTGAAACCAAAAGTGTTTGGTTTTCAACCAGTTCTCCATCTTGGTGAGGGTCAGATTGTTTTAAGATTTTATGGCAGCTTCACCTGTTAATTATTAAATTAGTCCAATCATTTATTTGAGCCGCTTTTTGATAAAATCATCTGCAGACCATAACGCTGCAGTTCACAGAGTATCCTTGGTGAAGAGATTTTAATGTGGTCTGAATGAACTGTCTGAATAAGTCATTATCTTTGTGTATACAGCTCTTTAGAAAATGAAGCCAGAATAATTCGTTGGAACAAAAACCACCCGGGCTGGGTTGCTACTCCTGTTGAGTCCACTGGCAACGTGTGCACCTTAAAGGGTTAATTGCCTCAGTTTATGATGTCATCGTCTGAGGAACGTGTGGAGCGTGCAGAACTAATTGAAGCCAATTACACAACTGGTTGTAATTGAATTAGCGTGGGAAAAAAATCAGTTGCAATGGAATCAGGGAGGAGATGTGTGGTCTCATTTTTCAGTGTGTTTGTGTATTTCTCGTATGTGTTGTGTGAGAAATTCAGTCATACAAAAAATGATTTGTGTAAATGCCATACGTTCTCAAAAACACGTGTGTGTATGTTGATGAATCTCAATCAGTCGTAAACCAGAGGGCCTCATGTGATCGGTTAATTAGCATATTTCCACACCCATAAAGCAGGCTATGCTGTCCAAACTTTATCGTGGCAAAAATCAAATAAATAGATGATCACCCAAGCTGGAATTGACGTCCTGCGGACAGAAGTGATATTTTATTCGGTAGTGCAAGCTTTGGTGCGAATGGGGAACAGATGAGGTAAAGATACGGCCTGGCAGGAAGACGTAAATGCAGTAAATGTCTGTCACATGTGCACTCCAAGAAATGACCCCAAATGGGTTAGATTTAAAAGCGGAGTCAAAGAAACACGTGGCTGCGTCATGTTGCCATGCCATGTTGCCGCGTCGGTACTGCGTCATGTTGCCGCGTCAGTACTGCGTCATGTTGACGTGTCGGTACTGCGTCATGTTGACGTGTCGGTACTGCGCCATGTTGCTGTGTCAGTACTGTGTCATATTGCCGCGTCATGTTGCCGTGTCGGTACTGTGTCATGTTACCGTGTCGGTACTGTGTCATGTTACCGTGTCATGTTGACGTGTCAGTACTGCGTCATGTTGGCATGTCGGTACTGCGTCATGTTGCCGCGTCATGTTGACGTGTTGGTACTGCGTCATGTTGCCGTGTCGGTACTGCGTCATGTTGCCGTGTCAGTACTGCGTCATGTTGCCGCGTCGGTACTGCGTCATGTTGCCCTGTCAGTACTGCGTCATGTTGCCGCGTCGGTACTGTGTCATGTTACCGTGTCATGTTGACGTGTCAGTACTGCGTCATGTTGGCATGTCGGTACTGCGTCATGTTGCCGCGTCATGTTGACGTGTTGGTACTGCGTCATGTTGCCGTGTCAGTACTGCGTCATGTTGCCCTGTCAGTACTGCGTCATGTTGCCGCGTCGGTACTGCGTCATGTTGCCCTGTCAGTACTGCGTCATGTTGCCGCGTCGGTACTGTGTCATGTTACCGTGTCATGTTGACGTGTCAGTACTGCGTCATGTTGGCATGTCGGTACTGCGTCATGTTGCCGCGTCATGTTGACGTGTTGGTACTGCGTCATGTTGCCGTGTCAGTACTGCGTCATGTTGCCGCGTCGGTACTGCGTCATGTTGCCCTGTCAGTACTGCGTCATGTTGCCGCGTCGGTACTGTGTCATGTTACCGTGTCGGTACTGCGTCATGTTGCCGCGACGGTACTGCATCATGTTGCCGCGTCATGTTGACGTGTCAGTACTGCGTCATGTTGGCATGTCGGTACTGCATCATGTTACCGTGTCATGTTGACGTGTCAGTACTGCATCATGTTACCGTGTCATGTTACCGTGTCATGTTGCCGCGTCATGTTGCCGTGTCGGTACTGCGTCATGTTGCCGCGTCGGTACTGCGTCATGTTGCCGCGTCGGTACTGCGTCATGTTGCCGCGACGGTACTGTGTTATGTTGCCGCGTCGGTACTGCGTCATGTTACCATGTCGGTACTGCGTCATGTTGCCGCGACGGTACTGCATCATGTTGCCGCGTCATGTTGCCGTGTCAGTACTGCGTCATGTTGACATGTCGGTACTGCGTCATGTTGCCGTGTCAGTACTGCGTCATGTTGACATGTCGGTACTGCGTCATGTTGCCGTGTCAGTACTGCATCATGTTGGCATGTCGGTACTGCGTCATGTTGCCGTGTCAGTACTGCATCATGTTGGCATGTCGGTACTGCGTCATGTTGCCATGTCATGTTGCCATGTCGGTACCGCAGACGCAGGTAAATGGTAAATGGACTGCATTTATATAGCGCTTTTATCCAAAGCGCTTTACAATTGATGCCTCTCATTCGCCAGAGCAGTTAGGGGTTAGGGGTTAGGTGTCTTGCTCAAGGACACTTCGACACGCCCAGGGCGGGGTTTGAACCGGCAACTCTCCGACTGCCAGACAATCGGTCTTACCTCCTGAGCTATGTCGCCCCTAGCAGGAGGAGCAGGAGGGTCCGCGGGCCTGCCAGTAGCCGATGACCTCATCGCCGGCGCTTTTGGGAGTCTGTTCTCTCAGTCATTGCCCTGCCGCTGAAGCAGATAGTGAGAAGTTTCCATTCACACTGACTGGGTCAGTCACCCCGACGCTTGGGCGCTAAGTTAGCCTGCAGCGTTCACCCTTTTCAATAGGAGCTCATCCATGGACTGTAGGCCCAGTACATTTAATCAACCTTTGACCTTAAATTTGACTAACAATTAAAATATTTTTCCCCTCTTTGGTGAGTTCAGCTGAGCCTCTCCATACTGAGTTTGTGAACAAAAAGTCAAGTAATTAATTAGTTGTAAATCAAAGTTTAAGATAAATGTTTATTGAATACATCTTACATATTATATCA
The DNA here is from genome assembly GCA_039654925.1 of Anguilla pacifica. Lineage (NCBI taxonomy): Eukaryota > Metazoa > Chordata > Actinopteri > Anguilliformes > Anguillidae > Anguilla > Anguilla pacifica. The sequence continues at coordinate 5,006,979 of CM077296.1, forward strand.
CATACAATTTTTTAACTTTAGTGCTGAGCAATGTCCAGCTTTGTTGCACAAACCTAAACCAAATACTCTTCTGCCTTGTATGCATGCTGTTATCTTTACATGTTTTGGAAAAACTATTTCTTTCCATTTTTGACCACAATATTGGATGTGGATGGCTAAGTATTGAGCACCAGGTCAAAGAAGGCATATAAACATATAAACTATTTGAGCGGGTTGTGGGTTTGTTCTGGGTCCTTGCTTAAGTGCATTGTCCCAGTCCCAGAAAAAACCTACAATTAAAATGAGCTGTGGGGGGGTTTCTGAACCTGACTGTGATTGGAGTACAGTTAGCGCAGCCGAGCCCGTTTTGCTCTTAAATGAGAGATTCAGCGGATGCAGCCTCACCCAATGCTAAACTTCTGTGCTGCTACCATCCTCTCTGCCTCTTCATCAAACCAGTGCTATTTACAGTGCAGGGCCATCAGTACGGTAGGCGCTCACAACCCCTTGTAGAAATCTGAGGGACGTAGATGTATACTGCTGAGATGATTATGCTTCAGTGGCAGGGAGGCAGAAATGTCAGTGATTAAAAATATTCAGCTGAACATCCAGGGAGTCTGAGGAATCAGTGGCTTCATGGCCAGCTCGACTTCTCTCTGGGGCGTTTTAAAGGGCGTTCCGCTGGGCTGATCCTCACCATCGCAGATTGGGTGTATTTGGTTCTGTAGACCTACTAAAACAACAGCTCCTCCTTTCATTCCGTGAGTCTGGGGTCCAGTGCTGATGCAGGGTTCTCTCCAGGTAGTGAAAGGTGTCTCTGTTGCAGGGTTCTCTCCGGGAAGTAAAAGGTGTTTTCCTCTCCAGACTGTCTGCTCTGGCGTTTCCATTCCAGTTGGAAACGTCATTAGACTATTTACTGCCTCTATTGGAGTACTGCTGGACCACCTTGTGTAGTTTAGCGGGTTTATGCCAAACCCTCTGCCAACAGTAAGAGCCTCAGGACTGAGGAGAGAACCATGCAAGCTGTGTTTATGAGCATCGGGACTACCCATCTCTCTCTCCCTCCTTCCCTCTCTCTCTCACTCCCCCCTTCCTCCCTCCCTCTCTCTCTCTCCTTCCTCCCTCTCTCTCTCTCTCTCTTCTTCCTCCCTCTCTCTCTGTCTCACTCCCTCCTCTCTCTCTTTCTCACCCTCTCCCTCCCTACCTCTCTTACTCTCTCTCCCCCTCTCCCTCCCTTCCTCCCTCCCTCTCTCTCACTCCCTACTCTCTCTCTTTCTCACCCTCTCTCTCCCTGCCTCTCTTACTCTCTCTCCCCCTCTCCCTTCCTCCCTCTCTCTCTCTTTCTCCCCTCTCTCCCTCCCTCCCTTTCCCTCTCTCCCGATCCCTCCCCTCTCTCTCTCTCTCTCTCTCTCTCTAAGGATGGGTTTTGGCCCATGTTTGTGCACATGGAGAGGAGGGAAAGTTCTAGATCACGAGCAGAGACCTTGTTGGAAGGTGAAATGACACTAGGGAGTGCGTAGGCCTTTCTGAATGGAGCATTGTCATTATCTGTTTACCTGGGTAAAGTTGTTTTTTTTTTTTGTTTTTTCTGTTCCTTCATCTCCTGCTTTTTCCTATGTGCAAAGGTAGAGAGCGATAGAAAGAAGGACAGAGAAGGGGACAGGGAGAGAGAGAAAGAGAGAGAGAGGCACACAGACCACCCAGCCAGAACATTGTGCGTTTTCCCCTTGCACTGAAGTACGGCCGTCCATAGCGTAGCTGCCACACACGCAGGAAGAGATTGGGAGGAGCACCAGGGTCTTTAAAGCCAACAGAGAAAGCAGCTGCCTCCTTCTCTGAGGTAAACTGTAAAAACGTAACCGTGCCGATCGGGGGGGGGGGGGGGGGGGGGGGGAGGGGGAGGCAGTGGATTCCCAAATGAAAGCAGCTCATGCAGAGATGTCTCTCCCTCTGGCTCTTTCTGGTCCATGGAGAGGTTGATTCATTCGTTTGCTTTTTGAAAAGGGTTGAGTCAGAATGGAAGCGTCGGTGATAGACAGAGGACTGCAGTGTGGGATGTGCTGCGCTGCGGCGGGAGTTCTGTTCTGCTGATGCAGTTTCAGTGCACATCTCTGACTGTCATGCCATTTTCTGATTGGCAGTTCAGTATCCAAGCCACTGACAGCGACTCCTGCAGGCTCAGCGCAGAGCTTCTTGGCTCTGATGTGTCTGACGCCTGCCTGTGGAGTCTAAACCGGATCTGCCTCAGAGAACTGAAGTACTTTAAGCCTTTAAACATCAGCAGAAGTCCTGCATTTATTTCTGTTCTTTTGTGATTTCGGTGCAGAATTCTTCTTTCACATGGCAGTGCATTTGTAAGATGTCTCCCTGGACGTTATCAGGGATTTGCAGAACTGTGTTCGGATTTCATCGGCACCTAATGAGCTCAATTTCAATTACGTGCCTGACCCAGGCCTGGTGTGCGCACAGTGTCACGTGTGAATTTTGAGGAATCCCGATCGTGTCGGGGTATCTGTCAGGGTTTTGCTAGTAAATTACGTGTTGGGGGGGGAGGTGTCACACAGTGTTTAGAGCAGCAGGCCGAAGCGTGCGTTTTAACCTGTTTCAGACACGGCCTGATCCTGTGGGAGGGCCTCCCGCTAGCTCTTAGCCCCGAGCGCTAGCCCGAGTCATGACAGGCATGTCCGCTAACGAGAGGCTGTGGTCTGGCCCCCGCTCCCGCGCTCGACCCTGCAGGGGCGATGACAGACACTGATGCTTCTGCCGCACAGGGGGGGTTGAGGGGGTGAGGGGTGGGGGGGGTGTTGGGGGCACTGAACTGAGGAGGAGTCCTGTCATCCCGAGGTGTGAACCTAAACAGCCTCTGGTGGGGTCCTGGGATCCCGGCTGGAATTTTGGGGCTGAAAGCAGGCTCCCGTCATCCCATCAGTAACCCAGGCCTTCGGGACGCTTTCAAGAGGAGCAGGACTTAGGTAAAGGGCAGATCAAAGAGGCTGTGGACAGGCGCTGAACCTCTGCTGTGAATCACAGACGGACCTGCCTTATGTCAGTTATGAACCATAAAAACACCGTTGTTTTCAGTTTTAACCCTCACTTTGAGTCTTAAACTGCAATTAAAGGCAACAATTATGTACATATAATATAACACAACAACAACAGTACAACTACAAGGAAAATTTCAAGGGCTGGTGTTAGGAAAATTTCTCATAAAATGTACTTATTACAAAATAATTAGTCATTGTTCAAAGTGTGCACATGCACATTTGACACCCTGGAATACTGATATAAACAGTATATCAGTAAAACCATATATTGATTGGGTTATTAGCAGCTTGTATGTTTAGAGTCGATGATTGGTTGATATCTTCAAAGACCTGAGCCAATAAAAAGTCCTCTTGCAGGCGCCGGTGTCAAAGGCTGCTGTTGAAGGTGAGGCGAGGTATCTGAGCCCTCATTAGGCTCCGCCCACATCCGACCTCCTTAGTCCTAATCCCTTAGTTAGTGTTTACGTGTTTATGCCCCGAAGGGGAGACCGGTATACACATCACCTACTAAAAGGTTTAATCACCTATTGTGTTCCTCAGCAATTATTTTAATGAATGAGCTCTTATCTGCCTCTAGTCAACAATAACATGGCTCTGCCAGGCGTTGTGTTCCTTCCTGTAGTGAGTCCGACACAGCTCACGGGGCTGGCGCCGACGCTGGGAACAAGCTGAGGGGAAGAGGAAGTGCGGGCTGGGGGCACTTCCTCCACAATGTCAATACAGTCTGCTGAGCGCACGCTACAGTATGAGCCTTACGTTTGAATAAGAGCACGTCCAGTATGAGCCTTACGTTTAAATAAGAGCACGTCCAGTATGAGCCTTACGTTTAAATAAGAGCACGTCCAGTATGAGCCTTACGTTTAAATAAGAGCACGTCCAGTATGAGCCTTACGTTTAAATAAGAGCACGTCCAGTATGAACCTTACGTTTAAATAAGAGCACGTCCAGTATGAGCCTTACGTTTAAATAAGAGCACGTCCAGTATGAGCCTTACGTTTAAATAAGAGCACGTCCAGTATGAACCTTACGTTTGAATAAGAGCACGTCCAGTATGAACCTTACGTTTAAATAAGAGCACGTCCAGTATGAGCTTTACGTTTAAATAAGGGCACGCCCAGTATGAGCCTTACGTTTAAATAAGAGCACGTCCAGTATGAGCCTTACGTTTAAATAAGAGCACGTCCAGTATGAGCCTTACGTTTAAATAAGAGCACGTCCAATGCTCCAGGCGCCCTGTTTATATGTTGAAGTGTGGCACGTTCTGTTACCAAAGTCAAGTTTAATAGCGATAGGAAAACGCGATTTTTGTCCAGGGCGCTGCTATTTTAATCGCGGACGGACAGCGATGTGAACACAACTATTTTTGTTGTTGGACTGCTGTTTGGTCCTCGGGGGGGTTGGGGTTGGCGGGTCACTGGTTTACGCAGCTGTTGCGGTTCATATTTTGGCGGGGGCCAGACTCCTGGTGCGGAATGGCGGTGTGTGGCTGGTCTTAAGCCGACGGGGGGGTGGGGTCCCCAAACGGGGACTGTGATTGGCTGGTGGCTGCAATGACGGCAGTGTGAGGTGCCGCTGTCTTAGCATGGCAAGGAAGGGGGGGAAGAGAAAGAGAGCGAGAGAGAGAGAGAGAGAGAGAGAGAGAGAGAAAGAGAGAGAGCAAAAAAGACAGAAAAGGACCAAGAGGGGAAGAGCAGGCCGGAGAGTGAGTGGTAGAAAGAAAGAGAGAAAACCTGCGCTAGAGAGGGAAAGAGTGAGCTTTAGATAAGCTGCACACGTTCATGCTGACTGGCAGGGCTGCTGCTCCCCCTGCTGCTCACACGCTCGTGCTGACTGGCAGGGCTACTGCTCACACGCTCGTGCTGACTGGCAGGGCTACTGCTCACACGCTCGTGCTGACTGGCAGGGCTGCTGCTCACACGCTCGTGCTGACTGGCAGGGCTACTGCTCACACGCTCGTGCTGACTGGCAGGGCTGCTGCTGCTCACACGCTCATGCTGACTGGCAGGGTTGCTACTCACACGCTCGTGCTGACTGGCAGGGCTGCTGCTCACACGCTCATGCTGACTGGCAGGGTTGCTACTCACACGCTCGTGCTGACTGGCAGGGCTGCTGCTCACACGCTCGTGCTGACTGGCAGGGCTGCTACTCACACACTCATGCTGACTGGCAGGGTTGCTACTCACACGCTCGTGCTGACTGGCAGGGCTGCTGCTCACACGCTCATGCTGACTGGCAGGGTTGCTACTCACACGCTCGTGCTGACTGGCAGGGCTGCTGCTCACACGCTCGTGCTGACTGGCAGGGGTGCTGCTCCCCCTGCTGCTCACACGCTCATGCTGACTGGCAGGGCTGCTACTCACACACTCATGCTGACTGGCAGGGCTGCTGCTGCTCCCCCTGCTGCTCACACGCTCGTGCTGACTGGCAGGGCTGCTGCTCCCCCTGCTACTCACACACTCGTGCTGACTGGCAGGGCTGCTGCTCTTGCTGCTGCTCACACGCTCGTGCTGACTGGCAGGGCTGCTGCTGCTCACACACTCGTGCTGACTGGCAGGGCTGCTACTCACATGCTCGTGCTGACTGGCAGGGCTGCTGGTCACACACTCGTGCTGCTGCTCTTGCTGCTGCTCACACGCTCGTGCTGACTGGCAGGGCTGCTGCTCTTGCTGCTGCTCACATGCTCGTGCTGACTGGCAGTGCTGCTGCTCTTGCTGCTGCTCACACGCTCGTGCTGACTGGCAGGGCTGCTGCTCTTGCTGCTGCTCACACGCTCGTGCTGACTGGCAGGGCTGCTGCTCTTGCTGCTGCTCACACACTCGTGCTGACTGGCAGGGCTGCTGCTCTTGCTGCTGCTCACACGCTCGTGCTCCTTATCAGTTTAGAGGCCTCTCAGCAGCTTGTCAGCCTCAGTCAGTGAACACCCCCCCACCTGCTTTCAGAAAAGCCCTGGGCTGGCCAGCGTAGTGCTCCAGCCTGGTTCTGATTCTCCGACTGTCTCGGTTCTGGATCCACTCAACGTCAGTTCTGACTCATTCTCTCTTGGTTCTGAATCTTCTCTACCTCAATTCTGACTCTCTGGTTCTGAATCCACTCTACGTTGGTTCTGACTTCCTGACTCTCTCAGTTCTGTATCCTCTTACCTTCAGTTCTGACTTTCTGAATCTTAGTTCTGACTGACTTGGTTGTGAATCCTCTCCTTCTCGACTGTGACTCTCTGACTCTAGGCTTTTATTCTTTCACTCTCTCAGTTCAGAATCCACTCTGTCCATTTCTCCCTATAACCAGGTAATAAAATAGGCACATTTGACACACTGCATGCATTTGTACCTCTGCACCAACTGTAAAGCAACCTAGGGCTATAACATTTCCATTATAGTTTATAGATGAATGTGCTTGGGTGGTTTATATACATTTTATTGTATTTTCAACAGCCCAGCTCTGCCTGTGTCAGCATCTCTCTCTCCCCCTCTCTCTCCCTTTCTCTTTCCCCCCTCTCTCTCTCTCCCCCCCCCTTACGTCTCTGTAAGAGGCAGTGTAGGAATTCTTCAGGGCTGGGGGGGTCCCAGATAAATCATGTTGAGATTTAGTGTTAGCCTGAGCCTGGAGGGGCACTCGTTCAGAGAAAACCCTGCTGTGGGACGCTCCCGGGTTGGTCCCCCCACCCTCCCCCACCACCCCCCCCCCCGCTGTGGGATGTTCTCGCATTGCCCCCCCACCCCCCACCCCTACCCCTCGTTCTCTGCTGAGTCCAGCCGCTCTGAGCCCCCCGTCCCGAGAACAGAGAGGGGGTTTCGCTCGATGGAAACAAACGCACCGAAGCTTTAATCGGACCGCAGCGATGAATCGGGAGCAGGCTCGCGAATTTCGCATTCCTCGCCCTGTCTGGTTAGGATTAGCCGTCCTCCTGTAAATCATTTGTGTTGAGCCCTTAAATAATGCTCAAAACTGGCCCTTTTTTCAGCCGGGGGGGGGGGGGGGGTTTGGTCTCGCTCATTGTGTCTCCTCAGTTGGTGCGCCAGTACATCGCTGTCCCTGTACATCAATGCCCCTGTTATTATGAGCTGAAGTTTCAGGGAAAGATCTGTAAGTACTGAGAATGAATCCACATCCTTGGCTTGCGTCTGTTTGTTTCCTTTCCTTTAAGTAAGAACATTCCCCCGTGCGTCTTAATTAGCCACAAACACAGATGGACAGATAGCGCCCTCTAATTTGGGCTGATCCGAGTCTTGGGTTGGAGCTCAGTGTGTGCCATGGAGGCTGGAACTCTCTGGAGATGCTTGGCCTAGTTCCGGGGAAGTGACTTGCCTTCTAATCTGGGTTCTGCATGTGGGCTTCCCCCTGTCAGAGAGGATGTCTGAGGAGGGGACACCCCCCAGCCCCCCACACCCCCCGACCACAACCCCCCCCAGTTCACTGCATGATGCACAGAACTCATTATGAAGACCTTGAATGGACTTAATCAACTTCAGGAAAATAACCTTGACACGTGCACACACATACACACACACACACACACACACTCATGCACACACACACAAACACACACACCCTACAAGTATGGGGGAATTCAGTTTAAAATGTTAAAAACAGCTTTTTAAACAAACTGGCTCCACTGCCTCTTCAATAATCCAGTGTTTAGAATATTTGTAAAGTCTGTGAGGACTGTGGCGTTCGGAGGATGAGAATGGCATTTATAAAAAGGGGATGTCTCAGTCTAGCGGAATCGCACAGAGAGAGCCTGCACGATCATCAGGGTCCTCAAGGAGACTGCTCTGCATGCCAGAATAGTGGCCTGAGCACAAGACACTGTGGGATCTGTGTGCAGCTGCTGTAGTGTGTGACTGTGCAGCTGCTGTAGTGTGTGTGGGGCTGTGCAGCTGCTGTAGTGTGTGGCTGTGCAGCTGCTGTATTGTGTGTGGCTGTGCAGCTGCTGTAGTGTGTGACTGCGCAGCTGCTGTAGTGTGTGTGACTGTGCAGCTGCTTCAGTGTGTGACTGTGCAGCTGCTGTAGTGTGTGACTGTGCAGCTGCTGCAGTGTGTGACTGTGCAGCTGCTGTAGTGTGTGTGTGACTGTGCAGCTGCTGTAGTGTGTGTGACTGTGCAGCTGCTGTAGTGTGTGTGGGTGGGGCTGTGCAGCTGCTGTAGTGTGTGGCTGTGCAGCTGCTGTATTGTGTGTGGCTGTGCAGCTGCTGTAGTGTTTTGACTGCGCAGCTGCTGTAGTGTGTGTGACTGTGCAGCTGCTGCAGTGTGTGACTGTGCAGCTGCTGTAGTGTGTGGCTGTGCAGCTGCTGCAGTGTGTGAGACTGTGCAGCTGCTGTAGTGTGTATGGGGCTGTGCAGCTGCTGTAGTGTGTGACTGTGCAGCTGCTGCAGTGTGTGACTGTGCAGCTGCTGTAGTGTGTGTGACTGTGCAGCTTCTGTAGTGTGTGAGACTGTGCAGCTGCTGTAGTGTGTGACTGTGCAGCTGCTGTAGTGTGTGTGACTGTGCAGCTTCTGTAGTGTGTGGCTGTGCAGCTGCTGCAGTGTGTGTGGCTGTGCAGCTGCTGTAGTGTGTGGCTGTGCAGCTGCTGCAGTGTGTGACTGTGCAGCTGCTGTAGTGTGTGACTGTGCAGCTGCTGCAGTGTGTGACTGTGCAGCTGCTGTAGTGTGTGTGACTGTGCAGCTTCTGTAGTGTGTGTGACTGTGCAGCTTCTGTAGTGTGTGAGACTGTGCAGCTGCTGTAGTGTGTGACTGTGCAGCTGCTGTAGTGTGTGTGACTGTGCAGCTGCTGTAGTGTGTGACTGTGCAGCTGCTGCAGTGTGTGGCTGTGCAGCTGCTGTAGTGTGTGTGACTGTGCAGCTGCTGTAGTGTGGGGCTGTGCAGCTGCTGTAGTGTGTGACTGTGCAGCTGCTGTAGTGTGTGTGGGGCTGTGCAGCTGCTGTAGTGTGTGTGGCTGTGCAGCTGCTGTAGTGTGTGTGACTGTGCAGCTGCTGTAGTGTGTGGCTGTGCAGCTGCTGTAGTGTGTGACTGTGCAGCTGCTGTAGTGTGTGACTGTGCAGCTGCTGTGGTGTGTGGCTGTGCAGCTACTGTAGTGTGTGTGGGGCTGTGCAGCTGCTGTAGTGTGTGTGGCTGTGCAGCTGCTGTAGTGTGTGGGGCTGTGCAGCTGCTGTAGTGTGGGGCTGTGCAGCTGCTGTAGTGTGTGTGGCTGTGCAGCTGCTGTAGTGTGTGGGGCTGTGCAGCTGCTGTAGTGTGCGACTGTGCAGCTGCTGTAGTGTGTGACTGTGCAGCAGCTGTAGTGTGTGTGGGGCTGTGCAGTTGCTGTAGTGTGTGGGGCTGTGCAGCTGCTGTAGTGTGTGACTGTGCAGCTGCTGTAGTGTGTGACTGTGCAGCTGCTGTAGTGTGTGTGACTGTGCAGCTGCTGTAGTGTGTGTGGCTGTGCAGTTGCTGTAGTGTGTGGCTGTGCAGCTGCTGTAGTGTGACTGTGCAGCTGTTGTAGTGTGTGACTGTGCAGCTGCTGTGGTGTGTGGCTGTGCAGCTGCTGTAGTGTGTGACTGTGCAATTGCTGTGGTGTGTGACTGTGCAGCTGCTGTAGTGTGTGACTGTGCAGCTGCTGTGGTGTGTGACTGTGCAGCTGCTGTAGTGTGTGACTGTGCAGCTGCTGTAGTGTGTGTGACTGTGCAGCTGCTGTAGTGTGTGTGGCTGTGCAGCTGCTGTGGTGTGGGGCTGTGCAGCTGCTGCAGTGTGTGGGGCTGTGCAGCTGCTGTAGTGTGTGGCTGTGCAGCTGCTGTAGTGTGTGACTGTGCAGCTGCTGCAGTGTGTGTGACTGTGCAGCTGCTGTAGTGTATGTGGCTGTGCAGCTGCTGTAGTGTGTGACTGTGCAGCTGCTGTAGTGTGCGACTGTGCAGCTGCTGTAGTGTGTGGCTGTGCAGTAGCTGCTGTTGTGTGTGACTGTGCAGTTGCTGTAGTGTGTGGCTGTGTAGCTGCTGTAGTGTGTGAGACTGTGCAGCTGCTGTAGTGTGTGACTGTGCAGCTGCTGCAGTGTGGGGCTGTGCAGCTGCTGTTGTGTGTGACTGTGCAGCTGCTGTTGTGTGGGCCTGTGCAGCTTCTGTAATGTGTGACTGTGCAGCTGCTGTAGTGTGTGGCTGTGTAGCTGCTGTGGTGTGTGTGAGGCTGTGCAGCTGCTGTAGTGTGTGTGGGGCTGTGCAGCTGCTGTTGTGTGTGTGACTGTGCAGCTGCTGTGGTGTGTGACTGTGCAGTAGCTGCTGTAGTGTGTGTGACTGTGCAGCTGCTGTGGTATGTGACTGTGCAGTAGCTGCTGTTGTGTGTGACTGTGCAGTTGCTGTAGTGTGTGGCTGTGCAGCTGCTGTAGTGTGTGTGACTGTGCAGCTGCTGTAGTGTGTGTGACTGTGCAGCTGCTGTGGTATGTGACTGTGCAGTAGCTGCTGTGGTGTGTGACTGTGCAGCTGCTGTAGTGTGTGTGACTGTGCAGTTGCTGTAGTGTGTGTGACTGTGCAGTTGCTGTAGTGTGTGTGTGACTGTGCAGCTGCTGTAGTGTGTGAGACTGTGCAGTTGCTGTAGTGTGTGTGACTGTGCAGCTGCTGTAGTGTGGGGCTGTGCAGCTGCTATAGTGTGTGACTGTGCAGCTGAACCAGTTTGCACAGGCAGACTACAGGCAGCCAATGAGAGGACTCGGCAGCGATGGGGGAAGGATGTCCTCACTCCCTAGGTGAAGCTGTGGCCAATCAGGCATCTCCTGGATACGGTCCACACCAACACCCTCGGGGTCCTCATTCAGAAAGCCTGCGGAGCAGGTCTGCTGATCTAGGGTCAGTTTTTATCTTAGATGAAACTGATGATGTCTGCATTTGAACAGGCCAGTCCTGACCCTGGATCAGCTTCATGAATGCAGGCCCATAGTCCAGGATCAGTTTCAGTTCATAATGTATAAGTTATGGATATGATCCGCGATCAGCATTCCATCCCAGGATTCTTTCCAGGCTGTGGGGTCACTCTGAAACAGGGCTTCAGCCATTACGCCGGTGAGACCCCTTGCTGAGGCAGAACTTGTGAAACGAGGCCAGGGATATTGCAGGACCGCAGTGCTGTGTGCTGTGTTTGTGCATGAACTACGCAGGAAGAATGCCTCAGTCAGTCCAGATACAATCCAGAACCATCAAAGTCCAGCCCTCCCCGCTAACAGGGATTTGCTTACCTAGCGTGAGCTATGCATTGTTTGTCTGTTTGAAACTGTGCAGAATCGACGCCTGTGTTTTGAGGGTGTTGTGAGTTATCGGCTCTGACAAACGCAGCACTCGAACCCGTGTCCCGACCTGGGCTGGTGCTATGAGGTGCCGGCCCCATCGGCCTCTCCCGCCTGCCGTGTTCTTCATCTCACGGTCCCGTCGGGGCGACGGGCAGGGTTTTTCCCGCGGCATTGTGGTACGGTAATAGATTTACCCATGAGCCATTGTTACGGTGGTAGCCGAGGTCAGAGTGTCTCCCCGTGTTTAAGTTCGCTACACGCTTCAGAGGTTAGGGCGTGTCTTCTGCTCTGAATTCTGCAGTCCATCGAGGACTCTGCTCTCCTGCTTCTCCTTCCTGAGGGATTCAGTCTATTTAAAATGCAGGCAAAACGTTTTCCACAAACTATTTATAAATCTGTATGAAAGCTTTTTTTAAATGCATGAATCATACGTATTGTACGCGTTTGCAAACGGAGTAGGTGTCTTCTTAAAATATGGAGTGCTCTCATGTGCTGACTAGTCACTATTGGCAGATGCAAACCATAAATTTAGCCTCAATTTTCACAGTATTGTGTTTTCTGAATGATATTCATTTTGGAGTCTGGATACTCACAAGGCCAAGTCTGTCTGTGACAGGCCAACCAATCAGAACAGCCAATACAAACTGGAAATGATAATGTAGTCTTCTGAACCTTTTTCCTATTTTTGTGTGAATGAAGCTGTGGTTTCATGTTTACTGCTGAAGGAACCCATTCTCATTTTGGCGAGCCAATACTGTGTACCTGTACTTTGGTTTTCCTACAGAAAACATGTCTCTATAGTTATATTTAGCCAGCTGGGCTGTGATTCAGCTGCTGTTGTGTGCTTTTCTGCACATTGCCTAGACTAAACAGGCACAAGCAGAACTGAGGGTCTAGACTGGCTGTCTTCAGGAGAGGACGGTCGTCCATGCAGTATAAGAGGTTCCAAAAGAGACACCAGAGTCATCCCGACTCACAGTGGAGACACGGAGGAAGGAGACGGGGGGGGGGTCACGCCCCCGAGCATTGTGTTTGTGTTTGTCTTCGGCGTCAGCGCGGATGGAGTACAGTGTCGTGGCGGCGGGGGGGCGGGGTGGGGGCGCAAGGTCGGGGGGGTAAGTGAGGTGGAACTCGACGTATTGTCTGTCTGCTGTCTCCTCGTTTCCTTTTCCTCTCTCCGCGCGGCTTCGTGCATTAGACATATGAGGCTCTGTGCGTTAGCGAGGTTAGCGCTCGGCAGGAGACATGATGCTCTGTGCGTTAGCGAGGTTAGCGCTCGGCAGGAGACATATGAGGCTCTGTGCGTTAGCGAGGTTAGCGCTCGACAGGAGACATATGAGGCTCTGTGCGTTAGCGAGGTTAGCGCTCGACAGGAGACATATGAGGCTCTGTGCGTTAGCGAGGTTAGCGCTCGACAGGAGACATATGAGGCTCTGTGCGTTAGCGAGGTTAGCGCTCGGCAGGAGACATATGAGGCTCTGTGCGTTAGCGAGGTTAGCGCTCGGCAGGAGACATGATGCTCTGTGCGTTAGCGAGGTTAGCGCTCGGCAGGAGACATATGAGGCTCTGTGCGTTAGCGAGGTTAGCGCTCGACAGGAGACATATGAGGCTCTGTGCGTTAGCGAGGTTAGCGCTCGACAGGAGACATATGAGGCTCTGTGCGACAGCGAGGTTAGCGCTCGGCAGGAGACATATGAGGCTCTGTGCGTTAGCGAGGTTAGCGCTCGACAGGAGACATATGAGGCTCTGTGCGTTAGCGAGGTTAGAGCTCGACAGGAGACATATGAGGCTCTGTGCGTTAGCGAGGTTAGCGCTCGACAGGAGACATATGAGGCTCTGTGCGTTAGCGAGATTAGCGCTCGACAGGAGACATATGAGGCTCTGTGCGACAGCGAGGTTAGCGCTCGGCAGGAGACATATGAGGCTCTGTGCGTTAGCGAGGTTAGCGCTCGGCAGGAGACATATGAGGCTCTGTGCGTTAGCGAGGTTAGCGCTCGACAGGAGACATATGAGGCTCTGTGCGTTAGCGAGGTTAGAGCTCGACAGGAGACATATGAGGCTCTGTGCGACAGCGAGGTTAGCGCTCGGCAGGAGACATATGAGGCTCTGTGCGTTAGCGAGGTTAGCGCTCGACAGGAGACATATGAGGCTCTGTGCGACAGCGAGGTTAGCGCTCGGCAGGAGACATATGAGGCTCTGTGCGTTAGCGAGGTTAGCGCTCGGCAGGAGACATATGAGGCTCTGTGCGTTAGCGAGGTTAGTGCTCGGCAGGAGACATATGAGGCTCTGTGCGTTAGCGAGGTTAGCGCTCGACAGGAGACATATGCGGCTCTGTGCGTTAGCGAGGTTAGCGCTCGGCAGGAGACATATGAGGCTCTGTGCGACAGCAAGGTTAGCGCTCGACAGGAGACATATGAGGCTCTGTGCGTTAGCGAGGTTAGCGCTCGACTGGAGGCATATGAGGCTCTGTGCGTTAGCGAGGTTAGCGCTCGACAGGAGACATATGAGGCTCTGTGCGTTAGCGAGGTTAGCGCTCGGCAGGAGACATATGAGGCTCTGTGCGTTAGCGAGGTTAGCGCTCGGCAGGAGACATATGAGGCTCTGTGCGTTAGCGAGGTTAGCGCTCGACAGAAGACATATGAGGCTTTGTGCGTTAGCGAGGTTAGCGCTCGACAGGATGCATATGAGGCTCTGTGCGTTAGCGAGGTTAGAGCTCGACAGGAGGCATATGAGGCTCTGTGCGTTAGCGAGGTTAGAGCTCGACAGGAGACATATGAGGCTCTGTGCGTTAGCGAGGTTAGCGCTCGACAGGAGACATATGAGGCTCTGTGCGTTAGCGAGGTTAGAGCTCGACAGGAGACACATGAGCTTTTGGATGAGATGCTCCACGGTGTGCTGCAGTGCCTCTCCTATTTAAGGAGCAAACACTTTATCCTCAAACCGATAAACGTAGCGAACGTCATCGTTTTCTGATCTTAAGATGAGCGCTGCATCTTTGACAGTAACAGAGAGAGGAGAGGAGAGGAGGCCGCCCCCTCCCCTCACAACTTAGCTGATACATTTTGTAAACATATCATCTGCCAGATGAGAGATTTATAAAGCGCCCAGTGTGTGGTTTATAAAATGTCCAGACTGCAGCGTCTGTTTGTTTGTGTTGGTCGTTGGCGGGAACTCTTCAGGCCAGTGCTGTGTTAGGCGGAGTGTGGCTATGAGGAGGTCCCCGCTTTGTAGAAAAGCAGAGCTTTTACAAATACTTAAGCCTCGAACTTTCCCCGCCTTTCTTCGTCCAGTCAGATAATGTTGTCTTACAGCTGCCCAGAAGGTTCCAGATACCGGTCCTAAGAAATCGAATTTTAGAATCGATGACAGTCTGAACAGTGCGGCACGGTGGTGCAGGGGGTAGTGCTGTTGCTTCACTGCAAGAAGGTTTTGGCTTCAAAGCTTGCTTTGAGTTTGCAAGTGTTCTCCCCTGAATTTGCAAGTGTTCTCCCCGTGTCCACGTGGATTTCCTCCTTGGTATGAGTGTGTGAGTGAATGGTGTGTGTGCCTTGCAATGAACTGGCAAACTGTCCGGGGTGTATTCCTACCTCTTGCCAAATGCATGCTGGGATAGGCTCCAGCACCTCCCACGACCCTGACCCAGAATAAGCAGGTTAGATAATGAATGGATAGACAATAGTGGGAACAGCCTCCATTGGTTGGCTCCAGAGGGTGAGGAGGATGGGCGGGGTTCCAGCGGGGGCTTTGTGGACATGGCAGCTGTCATTCAGGGGACTGGCTCGGGGACCAGACGTCCCAGAATACCAAACGAGTGTTCCTGAATGGCCCGCTGGCAGAATAGTGGAGAGGAACGTTCTCAGACCCCCCCCCCCAGACCCCCACCCTCACCCCCACCCCCCCACCCACCCTCTCAGACCCCCCCCCCCAGACCCCCACCCTCGCCCCCAGACCCCCACCCACCCTCTCAGACCCCCCCCCAGACCCCCACCCTCACCCCCCCACCCACCCTCTCAGACCCCCCCCACCTTCTCAGACCCCCCCCCAAACCCCCACCCTCACCCCCCCCACCCACCCTCTCAGACCCCCCCCCACCTTCTCAGACCTCCCCCCCAGACCCCCACCCTCGCCCCCAGACCCCCACCCACCCCCTCAGACCCCCCGCCACCCTCCACCCTCTCAGACCCCCCCCCCACCCTGTCAGACCCCCCCACCCTCTCAGACCCCCCCTCACCCTGTCAGACCCCCCACCCTCTCAGACCCCCCTACCCCCCCACCCTCTCAGACCCCCCGCCACCCTCCACCCTCTCAGCTCCCCCCTCCACCCTCTCAGACCCCCCCCTCACCCTGTCAGACCCCCCCACCCCAACCCTCTCAGACACACCGCACAATTCGCTGCTTGTGCTGGGGCTTTGTGGGGCTCTTCTGGTCCCGCCCCCCCTCTCAGTACGGGACTAACACAGGCTGGCCCTCGCTGTCCCCAGAACACGGCCGTGTAATCGGCATGACATGCTAAAGGGTGTGCAAACCTGGCAACCACGAGGCCTGCCATTATAGTGTGGGAGTTCAAATGCGCTCGATCGGTTCTAAAAAGGCGAGAGAAACAGGCCAAAAATGCGCTCATTTTGGAGGGAAACCAGGAATGCCTGTTTGATTGATATGATTGGTTTTCAGTTGCTCTAACGTAATGTCTCAACCTCTCTCTCATTATAAATATCTCGGAAATTCCTCTCATATAAGGTGTTTTGGATATGTGTCAAAATATGTGTCATATGTTAAATAATTCACTTATTTTAACTTCCAGATGTGTATGCTGTTTAGATGATGATTATACTTCTTTATACATTTGGAGATGAAAGCAGTTTTATTAATGACAGTTTAATACGAGGCGAATGCATCATGCGCTTAATGACATTTTAATGTCTTTTCTTAGGGGAGAGTATTTCACAGACAGATCATACTTTGCTCTAATATGTTTACTTAGGGGAGAGTATTTCACAGACAGATCATACTTTGCTCTAATATGTTTACTTAGGGGAGAGTATTTCACAGACGGATAATACTTTGCTTTAATATGTTTACTTAGGGGAGCGTATTTTACACACGGATCATACTTTGCTCTAATATGTTTACTTAGGGGAGAGTGTTTTACACACGGATCATACTTTTCTTTAATGAGTTTTCTTATGGGAGCGTATATCAGTACATTATCGGTGGATCATACTTTGCTTTCCATCCCCTCGCGTGGTGCTGTGTGTTTATTGGAAGGGTCTTTTCGCCTTTTGGCTGATGATGGCTGCCCAGTCGCCTGTGAAAGATGATTGTGATTCATCGCGTTTAGCTTGCGCTCCGGCCAGCGGATGAACCTGTCAGAGAGGCGCGGTCATGGCGACCGTTTGTGTGTCAGATCAGTCCTCACGCACGGTCCGGACCCAGGCCAGATCAGTCCTCACGCACGGTCCGGACCCAGGCCAGATCAGTCCTCACGCACGGTCCGGACCCAGGCCAGATCAGTCCTCACGCACGGTCCGGGCCCAGGCCAGATCGGTCCTCACGCACAGTCTGGACCCAGGCCAGATCTCCGACTGCCGCACGGTCCGGACCCAGGCCAGATCAGTCCTCACGCACGGTCCGGACCCAGGCCAGATCGGTCCTCACGCACGGTCTGGACCCAGGCCAGATCAGTCCTCACGCGCGGTCCGGACCCAGGCCAGATCAGTCCTCACGCACGGTCCGGACCCAGGCCAGATCAGTCCTCACGCACGGTCCGGACCCAGGCCAGATCAGTCCTCACGCGCGGTCCGGACCCAGGCCAGATCAGTCCTCACGCACGGTCCAGACCCAGGCCAGATCAGTCCTCACGCACGGTCCGGGCCCAGGCCAGATCAGTCCTCACGCACGGTCCGGACCCAGGCCAGATCAGTCCTCACGCACGGTCCGGACCCAGGCCAGATCAGTCCTCACGCACGGTCCGGGCCCAGGCCAGATCAGTCCTCACGCACGGTCCGGGCCCAGGCCAGATCAGTCCTCACGCACGGTCCGGGCCCAGGCCAGATCAGTCCTCACGCACGGTCCGGACCCAGGCCAGATCGGTCCTCACACACAGTCCGGACTCAGGCCAGATCTCCGACTGCCGCACATGTGAAATATGTCCTTTCTCTCACTGCTGCGAAAGGAAGCAGACACCGCAGAGCCAGAATCGAGCTGTGGAAAACACAGACCCAGGGTTAATTAAGGGAACTGCAGTAATGAGCTCTCCGACCCACATTTCTGTCTAGCGATTTAAAACCACATTTAAAATATAAAAAAAACATTGTTGTCGCTCATTTTTCATTTTGATTCGCCATCAGTCCTAAAAATGTGAGTTCAGGAGGCTGAATGTTAAAGTGTGGATCGTTGGTGTGAGAGAGAGGGAGAGAGAGGAGGGGGAGGGGGAGGAAGGTGTGCCTCAGATTGATTCCCATATAATTTGATATGTTGAGAAATGGCGGGGCAGGTGCATGGAATGTTGGATTGAAAAATGAGCTTGGCGTAGAGACAGATATAACAGATCTGCACATGTTGCCTTTACTCCACACAGGTGCACTCAGCCATAAACACAGCGGCAGGCACCGCTTCAGAAAGAGCAGGATCTGCTCGTGATTTAACAGGAGTATAAGTGAGTTACAGAGCGCACAGGAACTCTCACACACACTCTCACTCAAACTCTCACAGAGACACACACTCACTCACACTCTCACAGAGACACACACTCTCACTCTCACTCACACTCTCACAGAGACACACACTCTCACTCTCACTCCCATAGAGACACACACTCTCACTCTCACTCTCACAGAGACACACACTCTCACTCTCACTCACACTCTCACAGAGACACACTCACACACACTCTCACAGAGACACACACTCTCACTCTCACAGAGACACACACACAGTCACACACTCTCACTCACACTCTCATAGAGACACACACTCTCACTCTCACTCACACTCTCACAGAGACACACACTCTCACTCACACACACACTCACACACACTCTCACTCACACTCTCACAGAGACACACACACTCACACACACTCTCACAGAGACACACACTCTCACTCACACTCTCACAGAGACACACTCACACACACTCTCACAGACACACACACACTCTCACACTCTCACTCTCACTCTCACAGAGACACACACTCTCACTCACACACACACTCACACACACTCTCACTCACACTCTCACAGAGACACACACACTCACACACACTCTCACAGAGACACACACTCTCACTCACACTCTCACAGAGACACACTCACACACACTCTCACAGACACACACACACACACACAGTCTCACACACACACACACACACACTCTCTTACACACATACACGCATACACACCTCTCTTTTACTGCCCTTGTATGGTGGTGGACTCTACAATAGAGCGGAGAGAGCAGTAGCGTGGTCAGGAAAATCGCGGTAAACACTGAGACCAGCGGAAGCTTGTGAAAATAAACCAAAGAAGCGTAACAAACAGGGCCCTGTTTTTATAAGCAGGGGAGGAAGCCGCTGGGAAGCTTTGTCCTTTCTGTCGCGTTTTTAGTGCTTAACATTAAACATTACTGCTAACTTTAGGCCAAGACCTTTTATTCCTCCACAAAGAAAATCAGACTGTCTGCTGCCTCTGTTCTTGGAAAGGCCGGGCTATCCAGTTTCGCCTTAATGGCGATGCTGGGTCCTTTCAAAGGCCCGGCTGACCTGCCCTTCGCAAGCAGACGGACGTGGGTATCTGGGCCTGTGGAGTACAGGGCGCCTGGTATGCACTGGGGAGGGGGGGGGGGTACTGTGGGCTGTGGGTCGCTGCCCAGAGCCCTGTGGGAATCAGAGGGGGGCTTCACTGCTCTGGGGGTGAGCAGGCTGCCCCCCCCCCCCTCAGCCCCAGGGCACATCACCCAAAACACCCTCCTGACTGGGGAGGTTCGCACATCAAAGGACGGGCGACACCGGAGGTGCAGGGATGATAATGGGGGGGAGGGGCTGCTTTTATTGTCCTGGCGGGGGGGGAGGGGGGGGCAAGGGGGGGTCCTCTCAATCTTCCTGCTTCAGCACTCCAGGTGTGACCCCTATGAGGCGGTGGAGGGAGGGGGTAATCGCTATTTAAACTTTTATTTTCATTTTATTTCACACAGATCTGTTTATCTACGATATTTATCATCTGTGACCACAGAATGAGGGAGATGGTGATTGCAACTTAATGATTTATTTTCATTTTATTTCACACAGATCTGTTTATCCATGATATTTATCATCTGTAATCCTAAGATGACTGACATAGCCTCCTTCCCCCCACCCACCACACCCATAAGGGCAGAAGTTTACAAGGGAGCCTAAAAAACTAACAGACAAATGTCTGTTGAGCAAAGCACTTTCCTGAAGCACAGCCACATTCGAACCTGGAACCTCTCCTCGTCTCCAAATAAGACCCACGGCTCGTCTGTTTAGCTTTGAATCGCTTCCTTCCAGAGACCGGAATTATCGACATTTTTCTCGAACGCTCTTTGGCCTGTCTTTTTGCTCTGCAGCAGATTTTAAACATGCATGTACAGTCCTGCAGCACTGAGCTCTTGCCTGATTGGCTGTTCTGTGATGCGTTTGTGGATCTGTAGGCCTCAGGAGGCGTGGCCCTGGCGCCCGTACGTGGCGTCTCCCTGGTGACGCGTGACGTCTGGCGGACAGTGCGTATCTCATCTCTGTGAGGTCACATTGCACATCAGAAAATGACATGGCTACTCCTGGGACCTTCACCTGAGCTTCGCTACCTTTATCTGCTCTTCTGTACCTGAAGATCTCCTGGCCTTTGCTCTGTGAAGAGTTTCAGTTCTTAGGGTTCCTGTGAAAATATGTCGTTTTTTTTTTTTTGACTATACAGCACATTCGACACCTGCAATCATTTTTTACGTACTTATCATGAACATACTTTTCTAAACCTTGATATCTCAAAACTGTTCCATCTGCTGATAAAACTGTATGGATTTGAGCTCTCGGACCCATCTCCAGAATAATAAATCTAAGTGTTACAGAACATCAGACAGGACAACATGTCTCTGTGGATTTTCGTCAGACACTTGCCTCTTGTTTAGCTGTCAGCTGTTCCCGTGATGGATGGGTGCTGTGTCGTTTGAGAGCGTCTCCTCATGGATGTGCGCTGGGTCGTTTGAGAGCATCTCCTCATGGATGGGTGCTGGGTAGTTTGAGAGCGTCTCCTCGTGGATGTGCTGGGTCATTTGAGAGCGTCTCCTCGTGGATGTGCTGGGTCATTTGAGAGTGTCTCCTCGTGGATGTGCTGGGTCGTTTGAGAGTGTCTCATGGATGGGCGCTGGGTCGTTTGAGAGCGTCTCCTCATGGTTTGGTGCTGGGTCGTTTGAGAGTGTCTCATGGATGGGCGCTGGGTTGTTTGAGAGCGTCTCCTTGTGGATGGGCGCTGGGTCGTTTGAGAGCGTCTCCTCATGGATGGGCGCTGGGTCGTTTGAGAGCGTCTCCTCGTGGATGGGCGCTGGCTTGTTTGAGAGCATCTCCTTGTGGATGGGCGCTGGGTCGTTTGAGAGCGTCTCCTCGTGGATGGGCGCTGGCTTGTTTGGGAGCGTCTCCTCGTGGATGGGCGCTGGGTCGTTTGAGAGCGTCTCCTCATGGATGGGCGCTGGGTCGTTTGAGAGCGTCTCCTCATGGATGGGCGCTGGGTCGTTTGAGAGCGTCTCCTCATGGATGGGCGCTGGGTCGTTTGAGAGCGTCTCCTTGTGGATGGGTGCTGGGTCGTTTGAGAGCGTCTCCTCGTGGATGGGCGCTGGGTCATTTGAGAGCGTTTCTGAGGTGAGCGGTTTCTCATTCCGTTTCTACCGCAGCTTTCAGCCAGAGCGTGTCCTTTCAGACCCCTGCCAGCCCCACACCATAAAACTAATGATGCTGGGGCACAAGACCAAAGCAAACAAAACAAAAGGAGGGGTTCACTCTACCCTCTCTCTCTCTTTCTCTCTCTCTGTCTCTCTCTCTCTCACTCTAGCTCTCCCTCTCTCTCTCTCTCTCTATTTCTCTCTCTCTCCCAGTCCCTCTCTCTCCCTCTTATTCCCTCTCTCTCTCATTCTCTCTTTCTTTCTCCCTCCCTCTCTTTCTCCCCATCAACTTCCCCCTTTTCTTTCTCTCTCCCTCTCTCTCCCTATCCCCCCCCCTCGCCCTCTCCCCCCCCGCCCTCGCCCCCCCCCCCTTTCAGATTGTAAAGCTGGCATGGGTCCAAATGAGCGTGCCCCCCTGTCACTTCTAATCAGGAGATTTACAATACCCAATTAACAGAGGAACAACACAGGGGCCTGAAACTCACATCCTGCAGTCCCACCACGTCTGCTGGCTCCCAGACTGTTTCAGCACGTCCAGTTTAAAGCTGATTGACAGGTAGTCCCCACACCTTCTGAGTCCTTGATTGGCTGCTGACTGAAAGGAAACAATAAAAAACCTGCAGATTCTGCAGCCCTCCAGCCCTGGAGTTTAACGGCTCTGCTTTAGTCAGCGATTGAGATGCAGTATCCCGGGGGAGGCATTGTGTAAGAGGCATTTTTGTTCCAACTAATTATTCTGACTTATTATTGTGAACACCTGTTCACACCATTGCTGGTTCACTTAAATTGGACCGCAGTAAATCGTTGCCACTGGGGATTCATGCACAGTCCAAAACACTGAATCAAATCGATTACTGGGCTAATGAAGTCATTATGGGCAGTAGATGGGGAGGACCCCTGAAACTCCCTGTTCAGAGAGCAGGGACAGTGGACCCAGCAGAACCCTGAAACTCTCTGTGTACCCCACTGTGTTCAGGACTGTGGACCCAGCAGAACCCTGAAACTCTCTGTGTACCCCACTGTGTTCAGGACTGTGGACCCAGCAGAACCCTGAAACTCTCTGTGTACCCCACTGTGTTCAGGACAGTGGACCCAGCAGAACCAGCTTGAGGCCTGTAACTGAGGGGAAGGAGTGAGCTGCACGTGCGGTCAGATGTCTTTGTGCCGGACTGGGGAGGCGGGCCGGGGGGGAGTTTTTAGGAGGGGAGGGGGCGACGTACCTCAGCTCTGTGGGGGGTGCCAGACCCCTTTTCACACCACAGTAAGGACACTAACGAGACGACAGGCTTCTCATTCGGGGGGTGTTGGTCTGGGGGGCTTTGTTACAGCATTATTAATCTGGGCTGATGGGCGTGGCCCTCCAGTCTCACTGCTGGAGGACATTCTCCTGCACCCTTCTGTGCTGATCCAGTCTCACTGCACCCCTCTGTGCTGATCCAGTCTCACTGCACCCCTCTGTGCTGCTCCAGCCTCACTGCACCCCTCTGTGCTGATCCAGCCTCACTGCACCCCTCTGTGCTGATCCAGTCTCACTGCACCCTTCTGTGCTGATCCAGCCTCACTGCTCCCCTCTGTTCTGATCCAGTCTCACTGCACCCCTCTGTGCTGATCCAGGGTCACTGCACCCCTCTGTGCTGATCCAGCCTCACTGCTCCCCTCTGTGCTGATCTAGTCTCACTGCACCCCTCTGTGCTGATCCAGCCTCACTGCACCCATCTGTGCTGATCCAGCCTCACTGCACCACTGTGTGCTGATCCAGTCTCACTGCTCCTCTCTGTGCTGATCCAGTCTCACTGCACCCCTCTGTGCTGATCCAGCCTCACTGCCCCCCTCTGTGCTGATCCAGTCTCACTGCACCCCTCTGTGCTGATCCAGCCTCACTGCACCCCTCTGTGCTGATCCAGTCTCGCTGCACCCCTCTGTGCTGCTCCAGTCTCACTGCTGCTCTCTGTGCTGATCCAGCCTCACTGCACCCCTCTGTGCTGATCCAGTCTCTCTCACTGCACCCCTCTGTGCTGATCTATTCTCACTGCACCCCTCTGTGCTGATCTCGTCTCACTGCACCCCTCTGTGCTGATCCAGGGTCACTGCACCCCTCTGTGCTGATCCAGTCTCACTGCTCCTCTCTGTGCTGATCCAGTCTCACTGCACCCCTCTGTGCTGATCCAGGGTCACTGCACCCCTCTGTGCTGATCCAGCCTCACTGCACCCCTCTGTGCTGATCCAGCCTCACTGCTCCTCTCTGTGCTGATCCAGCCTCACTGCACCCCTCTGTGCTGATCCAGCCTCACTGCTCCCCTCTGTGCTGATCCAGCCTCACTGCACCCCTCTGTGCTGATCCAGTCTCACTGCTCCCCTCTGTTCTGATCCAGCCTCACTGCACCCCTGTGTGCTGATCCAGGGTCACTGCACCCCTCTGTGCTGATCCAGTTTCTCTCACTGCACCCCTCTGTGCTGCTCCAGTCTCACTGCACCCCTCTGTGCTGATCCAGCCTCACTGCTCCCCTCTGTGCTGATCCAGCCTCACTGCACCCCTCTGTGCTGATCCAGCCTCACTGCTCCCCTCTGTGCTGATCCAGCCTCACTGCACCCCTCTGTGCTGATCCAGTCTCTCTCACTGCACCCCTCTGTGCTGCTCCAGCCTCACTGCACCCCTCTGTGCTGATCCAGGGTCACTGCACCCCTCTGTGCTGATCCAGCCTCACTGCACCCCTCTGTGCTGATCCAGGGTCACTGCACCCCTCTGTGCTGATCCAGCCTCACTGCTCCTCTCTGTGCTGATCCAGCCTCACTGCACCCCTCTGTGCTGATCCAGTCTCACTGCACCCCTCTGTGCTGATCCAGCCTCACTGCTCCTCTCTGTGCTGATCCAGCCTCACTGCACCCCTCTGTGCTGATCCAGTCTCACTGCACCCCTCTGTGCTGATCCAGTCTCACTGCACCCCTCTGTGCTGATCCAGCCTCACTGCTCCTCTCTGTGCTGATCCAGCCTCACTGCACCCCTCTGTGCTGATCCAGTCTCACTGCACCCCTCTGTGCTGATCCAGTCTCACTGCACCCCTCTGTGCTGATCCAGTCTCACTGCACTCCTCTGTGCTGCTCCAGTCTCACTGCACCCCTCTGTGCTGATCCAGTCTCTCTCACTGCACCCCTCTGTGCTGCTCCAGCCTCACTCACCCCTCTGTGCTGATCCAGTCTCTCTCACTGCACCCCTCTGTGCTGATCCAGGGTCACTGCGCCCCTCTGTGCTGATCCAGCCTCACTGCTGCTCTCTGTGCTGATCCAGTCTCACTGCACCCCTCTGTGCTGATTCCCTCCTGGGAAGGCCTGTCGTACTCTGGCTGCAGAGTTTATGACTCAGGCTGTGTGAAGGTCCATTAAACAGGGTGTAAACAAGCTGTTTAATCCTTAACTTGTTCTGATAATGA
Source organism: Anguilla pacifica (assembly GCA_039654925.1). Lineage (NCBI taxonomy): Eukaryota > Metazoa > Chordata > Actinopteri > Anguilliformes > Anguillidae > Anguilla > Anguilla pacifica. The sequence continues at coordinate 5,031,555 of CM077296.1, forward strand.
AAAAAAGCCATTATCTGACACAAAAGGTGTTTCTGTTCAGTTAGAGCAGTGCACTGGCATGCATCGAAATATCTTATTGTGTCTTATACCTGGTCTGAAACATGAACTTAATATTCAGGCAAGAGCCACTCCCTAATTCTCCGTGAGGAGATGGAAGCGGAAGGTCAAAGGTCAAAGTAACTGAGGAGGGATTCTGCATCGAGGCCTAGGGCCCTACGGTCTGTCCTCTTTCAGACAGCTGCAATTACCATGGCAACCCAGAGATACTGTGGGTCTCATAACTCTTAAAAAATGTTCTGTTTTTAAAAAACATATTTGTCCTGAATCCCATAGTGAAGGGTATTTCATAGGATGTGCATAGAAGCAGCAGTTTCCCATGATCCTCTCAGGACCGCCGTCTGAAAGCCCACCGCATGCATTAGTTTTTACCTCCTTGCTTCCTTTCCTTTCCTTTCTGGTTAAAAAAAAAATGTGAAAGTGAAAGTCTGGATTCACGCGTTGCCAACACCAGCTCATTGGAGATGGATCCACAGGTCAATCATTATAGGTCGTGCTTTCCTAAAAAATACATCTGCAAAGGATTTACTCGTGTTTCCTTGCTCAAGAATTCTCCTTGAAGGAGCATTTAACGGGTTGGAATGTCCTCAAAGATGGCGCACCTTGATCGATTTCTGGGCCGGTCAAGGACCTCGGAGACAAAGGACGAATAAAATAAGCGACTGGAATGCGCCCATGTTGACAACACGTGATTCCAGATGTCAATTTCACATATTTTTGGACCTGTTTGACCTTCCATATGAGGAAAGAAGACAAAGGAAAGGAGAAAAAATAGGGGTTTGGAACGCGCCAGCAGACACTGAATCAGCCTCACCCTTCCTCAGAACACACGGCTGCCTCCATCTTTTTGGATACTCCCAGTCTTTATGAAAAAAAGCAAAGTAAAAAGAAAACACAGCATGTCACCCCTGTTCCTTTCACACTCCTTCATCTGACCTCAACTTTTTCACCTGGAGCAATTTTTATTCTTTTTTACCAAATGACGGAGAAGACAAAAAATAAGATGTGTGTGTGTGTGCGTGCGTGCGTGTGCGTGTGTATGTGTGCATGTGTGTGTGTGTGTGTGCGTGCGTGCGTGTGTGTGCGTGTGCGTGCGTGTGTGTGTGTGTGTGTGTGTGTGTGCATGTGGGGGAGGGGGGGCATTTCCAAGGAGACCAACTGTTATTTCCAGTACACAAACAGGCATTGCCTTTTACCTCAGCATGGATGTGCCAGCAGGAAATGGCGGAATATGAAGTGCTTCCTCTTCCTGTCGGAGTCCGGCTCCTTTTCCCACACCTTATTTGTTTCTGTGTTCTTATATTGAAGCTACCATAACCACCTAGCAATCTACCCAGCAATTCATTTATTGTCCCCTCCTGGGGACATGAGTCTGTGGTCTTAATCTCAAGAAGCACTGCGCTCAAACCGATGCTATGAAGGACATAAATTCTATTTTAATTTATATTAAATGAAAAGTTATAATAAATTATATTTTTGAAAATATTTTCACTGCAGTATTTTTGTCATCCAAGACACTTGCATTGTGTTAAAAAAACATTTTAATGCTTGAAGGTTTTTCTCCGGGTCTCTGGAGGAGGCCGGCCGGCAGAAGGGCCTGCGGGGCTGCTTCGGCCCTGAGGGAGGCCCCGGGACTCAGGGACCTGGGACATTTCGCTCGCTTCCTTAAGCACTCTGCGGCTTCACGGGGTCACAAGCCTCCTGAGAGCTGCGCATGACGACTGCAGCCGTGTCTTTGTTATTCCTTATAAATCACACTCACCTGAAATGCAGAAGTGTTTTTTTTTTGTGGTAACTGGTCATTATGTAAATTGGCTTCTATCCCAGCCGGATTTGGTAACCACGGTCACCCGCGTTTAAAAAAAGCAAATTAAATCACGACTCGAGCGCTTTGAAATAGGCGGGGGTGGCGTCTATTCGATCATGTTGTTGATATGATTATGTCAGTCATGCGTGGCCTTCACATGTGCGGCCAATAAGTCAAAAACAAGCCTTCGTTTCCTCCGCAGGAAGATTAACCGCTCTGCGGTTTAATCAACTCAAAAATCTTCCGGTGTTTTCCGAAGACCCGCCCACACCTGCGGCCAGGCCTCGGCGGCCCACCTAGGCCTCGGCCGACGTCCGGACCCCTTCCAGGGATGGGAGGGGGGGCGAGCAGAAATGTGCGGGTGGGGGGTGATTTTGAGGAGGCTTAATGTGCTGCAGAAGAGTAGGCCGTAGACCCATTGGCGGTTTGATGCGATGCCACCCTTTCCGTCTGCGTGTGAGGATCCGTGCGGATAAACTGCGCTGGAATTTTAAATGGATTTTCCCACAGCGTTGGGCGGAAAATGGCCGCGGAAGAGCGGCTCGTTCCTCTGCGCTGTGTGAACGCGATCCGTATCCGTCTGCTGTGCTCAGTTCACTGCTGGTTTGGCTCAGTCGTGGTGGATAAGGTCAACCGCACTGCATGATGGGACATTCTAATAGAGAGGAGTTTCTTCAGAAGACGAGAATTACAGGGTTTTATCTGGTTAAAAAGATGAGTGATTAAAAAGTGATTGCTTATTAACACCAGGATACGCTGAGCTTTTAGCTTTGAAAGAGTCCATTACCAGAGTTTCATTGTGACTTGTCGGGACTAAATTTACCAGGCCTGTGTTAAAAAATAATTTGAAATACTTTGACTTTTCAAATGCTGGTAATAATTGAAGATTTTCATTCTGAAAATTAATGTTTATTTTATAATTGTCAGTGATCTACACAATTTTTACAGGTATCTAAAGGGTTAAAGCATTTCAAATAGTTGCATGACTTAGGAAATGTATTTGTAAGCACTTTGTAACGGTGCCAGCCATTTTGAGTTTTTTTCTGTGTAGTGTAGTTCCATAGTCAGACACACACGTATCCTACCATGGAAACAATTTCAGTTTAATGAGTACATTTACTGTGTGCCTATTTAAGGAATTTTATGAGGGGGTGGAATTTGTTCAAACATCTCATTTTTCCTGAGTTGGATGCTGTTGATAGTGAAAGACGATGTTACTGTGGTGTGTCCTGGTAAACCGCAGCTCTGTCTTCATCACAGCGATGGCGTGTTTGTTTGGGTTTGGTTTAATCTCTGAGAGTCGGCTCTTTGAAGTCCCACACACAACCTGTTGACTTTGTGTGACCTCGGGCAGGAAAAGAAAACAAAGGTGGCCGAACCGATTAGCCATTGGTCATGAGGGGACTGTTCTTCCCCCGTCTGACCTGAAGCGAGTGTCTCGGAGATTCCCGCGTCAGAGTTCTGCTCTCGGCAGCTGAGAGCCTTTGTCTCGAGTCCGACCTGCGTCCGGTAAACTCACTTTTTAAACCTGCGTCTGCGGCCTCTCTCCGCTTCAGCCCCTCCCACCTCGCCTCTGACCCCGGGCGTTAGCCCTCAAATGAAGCGACCCGCTTCAGCCTCTCCCACCTCGCCTCTGACCCCGGGCGTTAGCCCTCAAATGAAGCGACCCGCTTCAGCCTCTCCCACCTCGCCGCTGACCCCGGGCGTTGGCCCTCAGATGAAGCGACCCTCGCCATCGTCCCGCCGCTCTCCCGCTCGGCATGCTGGGATCGGGACGCGCGGGCGCGCGGCGACTCTGCCGCGCCGTCCTTCCGGAACGTGGCGAGCCGTCCTCCGTCCTCCGTGGGACGAACCGTCCTGGACCGGAGAGAGACGGAGGGAAAGAGGCTTTACCCCGGCGGTCTGGCGCCCGTCGCGCCCCGCCGCCCGCGCACGGCCCTGACCTGCGTCCGGAGTTCGCTCCGGAAGCCGGCTGCCCCCCGGACACGCTTGTTTGGACAGAGCTCTTAGGACATCTCTCCAGCCTGCCAGCGTAATAAAGTGTGATCGAGTGGGTTGTTATTGTAGCCGCGTCGTCACAGGAGCCTACCAGTTTGGATACGTGCCCAGGGACGGATACCAGCATCGAGAGAGAGAGAGAGAGAGGGAGAGAGAGAGAGAGAGAGAGAGAGAGATGAAGATAGAGAGAGAGAGAGAGAGAGAGAGAGAGAGATGAAGATGGAGAGAGGGTGAGAGAGGGTGAGAGAGGGGGAGAGAGATGAAGATAGAGAGAGGGTGAGAGAGGGGGAGAGAAATAGAGAAAGAAAATTCATATTGATTTCCATGTATTTAATATCTTGCGAAACAGTGGGGCACAGAATATTGGATTGAAAAATTGCCTTGAAGTTAAATGATATACAGATGTTGCGCATTACATTTGCATTTCAAGGGAGAAAGTCTTATTCAGGAGCCACAGGGTTTATGTTAAATACACCAACAGCAAGCAATACATCAACTCTGGTTCCAGAGAAGTCATTTTAGCAGAGATTATTGATCGTTTGAGCCAAGCCTCTTAAATGTCTTCTGCAGACCTTAAAAACTGAGGTTTGTAGCTGCTTTATTTGAGAGTGTATGATGTGTAATATGCTGTCTGTGGTTTTGGAGTGTATTTTATGTTGTATTGTCTGCTTGTTGCTTTGCTTGCCAGGGCTCCCTTGTAAAAGAGATAGACGCCTCAGTGAGACTCACCTGGTTAAACGAAGGCAAATTAAAAACATGACTAAAGCCCCTGACATTTTGGCTGGTGTGGGGCTTGGCTTCTTTCCAGCCAATGGGATTTGAGCACCAGCCTGCGTGTTTTTGGCAGGGGCTTCCTCAGACGCGGCTGACACTGGGCCGGAGGGTGATGTGACAGAGAGGACGTCCCACACGCTCGAACCCGAGGATGACGGACATGGCGCGGATGGCGGAGCCGGGAGGGGCCCCGCGGTTGGGGAGCGCCCGCATGCTGCTGTCCCTCCTCTCACTGCTGTGCCTGGCTGAAGCATCGGGCCCCTGGGGCCACAACGCCCCTCGACTGCAGCTCTCATACACAGGTAGGCCCCCTGGGGCCACAGCTCCCCCCAGCTCTCATACACAGGTAGGCCCCCTGGGGCCACACCGCCCCTCGACTGCAGCTCTCATACACAGGTAGGCCCCCTGGGACCACAGCGTCCCCCAGCTCTTATACACAGGTAGGCCCCCTGGGGCCACACCGCCCCTCGACTGCAGCTCTCATACACAGGTAGGCCCCCTGAGGCCACAGCGCCCCCCGGCTCTCACACACAGGTAGGCCCCCTGGGGCCACAGCTCCCCCCGGCTCTCACACACAGGTAGGCCCCCTGGGGCCACAGCATCCCCCAGCTCTCACACACAGGTAGGCCCCCTGGGGCCACAGCACCCCCCGGCTGCAGCTCTCACACACAGGTAGGCCCCCTGGGGCCACAGCATCCCCCGGCTCTCACACACAGGTAGGCCCCCTGAGGCCACAGCTCCCCCCGGCTCTCACACACAGGTAGGCCCCCTGGGGCCACAGCATCCCCCGGCTCTCACACACAGGTAGGCCCCTCCCACCCAAGGCCCAGGGTGCTCAGGAGAGCCACACAGAATTATAATACATATTCTGGTTATTTATTACAATATTTACAGAAGGGATTCGTTAGGTACACATCTCCAGTTTGGGAGGGGGGTAGTTTTGTATAAATCTTTTTTTTGCCAGCATCATTTTTCTAAACCATTGTTTATAGCAGTGCAGATTTACTCCTGCAGTTTGTCAGAGCACAATTAAACATGTGCATGTGCAGCCTGCAGCTTAGCTTTGGACTTATATTGAAGATGACAGATAAATCCAATAATCAAACTGAATAGATGATTGGGCTAATTGAGAGCAGAAGACGCGTTGAGCATAGTGGTATGGTATAGAGCAGTGGGTCTCAAACTCGGTCCTGGGCGACCCCTGTGTATGCTGGTTTTCATTCCAACCTCAACAGCAATCCCAGAATTTTAACAAGCTGTTAATTTTTCTTAATTAGGTGCTTTTCATGTTTTAGAGCTGGGGTCCCCAGTCTTATCCAGAAACGGCCAGTGTGGGTGCACATACCTGATCCTGATTCTACTAATCAAGGTGCTTAGCAATTACTCTAGTGATTGATTAGTAGAATCAGGTGTGTGCACGCACACTGGCCCTTTCTGGAACCCCAGCTCTAAAACATGAAAAGCACCTAATTAAGATAAATTAACAGCTTGTTAAAATTCTGGGATTGCTGTTGAGGTTGGAATGAAAACCAGCATACACAGGGGTCCCCCAGGGGTCCCCCAGGACCGAGTTTGAGAACCACTGGTGTAGGAGAAGGTACATCTGCTGGGGGCTGTGTACTGTGTCCTTGGCTCTCCGTAGGGCTGGGTGAGTCTGCGCCTTGTCTTTTGAGCTAATCAAAGGCTGATGCCCTTTGGCGGGGTTATCTGTGGAATGCTTCAAAGAGAATTTAACACGGCCGTGCTTTCATTTATGAGCCTGGCAGACCTGGGCCATACACACACATTTTTAGCTGAACATGTTACTAATAAAATCAATCATGTTTTCAAAAACCGTATCGTTCTGAATACTAGTGAACGGATGTTTCTGAGTTTAAAGTACGTCAAATAATTATTTTACCAAGGTCTGAAGAGTGTGTGTGTGTGTGTGTGTGTGCGAGTGCACATGCATGGAGTGTACATGGTTTGTATACATATTGGATGGTCAAGCATGAAGTCAAATACTACATGTACAGAAGTTTTCAATTCCACATCATCTCACAATTCCATCTGTCTTGCTCATAATAATAACATCAAACTCACAGAGACTGTGACCCTATCATAACTTCTTGCTCTTCCTCAAAAAGACTCATCAGCGCTGTGTCTTATTGGACAGGACACTATCAGTGCTGTGTGTTATTGGACAGGGCACTATCAGCGCTGTGTCTTATTGGACAGGGCACTATCAGCGCTGTGTCTTACTGGACAGGACAATGTCAGCGCTGTGTCTTATTGGACAGGACACTATCAGCGCTGTGTCTTATTGGACAGGACAATATCAGCGCTGTGTCTTACTGGACAGGACAATGTCAGCGCTGTGTCTTATTGGACAGGGCTCAATCAGCACTGTGTCTTATTGGACAGGACAATATCAGCGCTGTGTCTTATTGGACAGGACACAGAGGCAGCATTGATGATCTCAGAGGCAGCTTTTGAGTTTTGCTGCAGTCGGCACTGGGGAAGTTGGCAGGTCTCTAAATTGACTGCAAATGAACAGCCAACATCCGTGGGAGGCGGAGAAGACAGGAAAGCGCCTGCTCGATAACCTACAGCCAGGCTGGCACGAAACAGGCCCACCCGAAGCGTGCCCGTTTGACTTCTTCTCTTCACTGTAAACAGCGTAGCGCGGAGAGCAGAGAGCAGGGATTGCTGGGAGAACATAGCCGTGCCGGTGATACCAGCGACAGAACGCACTTCATCTTCTGTCCCCCCTGAGGAGGTCTCCTGGCCTCAGCCCAAGTGTGGAGGGCTGAATTCAGTCAACATCTGCCCTTGATTAACCGCAACTGTGTTTAAGGCTTGAGTGCTAATACTCGTATTCTTTCACAATGCTGTCTGCCAAGCTAACGCTGCTGATTGCTGACCATGCCGAACCGTGCTTGTGAAGAAGACGGCGAGCACGTTTATTCAATCGCTGGTCAGATTCACGGGCGAATGACTGATTGGGTCCAGGCTGGGGTCCAGGGGGACATTTTCTCTGTCTCCACGTCACAGCGTTGACCCCAGGAACCGGGCAACTTCCTCCAGCCGGGCAGAGCTCCAAAAGCGCCAGCGGGCTTTTCCGCTATCCCCCGCCCTCGTGACAAACAGAGAGAGAGAGATGATCCGCGTGGCGTCGGGGATCACCGGAAAACCAACCTGGCTGTCAAAATTAACATTCAAAATGGCGGAGCGACTGTAGGTACATTTATTGCATTTATTGGGAGGGTACAAGGCAGTGCGTGACACCATTATTTACTTTTCATATAGTTTATAGGTCATGCAAAATGTTTGACATCCGTATAAAATACACTAAGGGCTGTAGATGCCCTACTGTCTTACAATAAACCTGAAATAAACACACATACACCAATGCTAGTCATAACAAAGGCAAATTAAAAACATTAACTACTGAAAATATTTGATTGCGTATGGAATGCAATTCTTTAAATGAACTAATTGCTTGATTGATAATTGTATTTGATTAATTACGCAAATCTAAACTAATTAAATCATTTGATGCAAAGAGAATAAGAAGAAAGGAGAGGAAAGGTAAAAAATATTCTTGCTCAGGACACCCAGCACTCACCCCCATAGTGATGGGGGGTGGTGGGGTGGGGTGGGGGGGTGGGGGCGTATCCATGACTTCTCGCACTGAGTGTCATGGCAACCTTCTCCAGATATGGTCACGGACAGCCACGTTAGAGCCCCGAAACGAGGCGGTCCGCAGGCTCAAGATCAGTTCGGACAGCTGCTGAAGGGCTGCTCTGGCCTGGGGCCCTCGGGCGGACA